>PVLA01004024.1:0-190144 GCA_004027455.1 Hydrochoerus hydrochaeris | reverse complement strand
AAGGGAAGGGAAGGGATGGGATGGGATGGCATGGGATGGATTGGGATGTAGCTCTGTGGTAGAGTGCTTGTCTAGCATGTGTGAGGTCCTGGCTTGATCCTTGGAAGGGAGGATAAGAAAATGAAGAAGAAGGAGAACAAGGAGGGGCAGAGAGGAGAAGTGGAAAAGAAGAAGGAGGAAAAAAAGAGTAAAGAATCAGCCATGTGACGATTTTGGAACGTGCTTGGGGAAAAAGAAATTGGAGTGTCGGGGGAAGGAAATCAGGGAACATCCAGGCTGCCAGGCAGTGGAATACAGGGGCAGATTCTTCCTGGACTGTATGGAATTCTGGCCTGCAGAGCTGTAGAAGAGCATACTTCTCATGTTTTCAACTCTATTTGTGGTCATCTGTTAGGAGACCAACAGGAGAGAATGAGGCCATCCATGCTCATGGGTGTCCCACATTCCTAGTCAAAATCCTGCTCTGACATCGCTGGGGCCCCACACTCACTGTGCAGACACCTGCCTTGTTCCAGGCATAGTTGTTGATAGTAGAGATGGGGCAGGGAATTTGCATCCTAAAGAAAAT
This sequence comes from Hydrochoerus hydrochaeris, assembly GCA_004027455.1. NCBI lineage: Eukaryota > Metazoa > Chordata > Mammalia > Rodentia > Hydrochaeridae > Hydrochoerus > Hydrochoerus hydrochaeris. Next base: position 189,576 of record PVLA01004024.1, on the reverse strand, counting down.
AAAGAATCGAATGGTTGAACCAACCTAGCATGAGGGAGTGACAGAGGCTCAGAATGAAGCCAAGCAAGATGCTGTACTCAGAGGACCTGTGGGAGGTACTCTGGATGGGGTATCAGAGACCTTGCTTAAGGTGAGAACTGAGCTGAGACCCAAAGGACGAGAAGCCTTGAAACTTGAGAAGGGTAGAGATTTCCTGTAGAATATGCATAAAGGCTCTGAGATAGGAAACTGGTGAGTTCCATGGAGAGCAGAGCAGCTACGCAGCTGGAATAGGGAAGTGGAGGTTTTTAGGAGTGATGATTACAGAGCTGCAGGTCTCTAGGGCCTTGGTCCAGATTCTCAGAGAGATGACTCTGAGATGGAAACCAGTGTTCTGAGGACTGTGGAGAATGTTCCTAGGATAGGCAGTGCAGAAAGGACTAGAATGAAAGCAGGGTTCTGGGAGAGAAGTTAGGCTGCAGTGCAGTCAGAGGAAGGCTTCTGTGGGCCCCCGTGAGAGCGCTGAGACAGCGGTGGCCATGCAGCCTCATCCTGCCTTAAGGACAGGGCACTGGCTCCCATGCTTGCTTGCCCAGAAACCAAGTGGCTGCTCCCCAGGGAAGGAGGGTGGCCCTAGAGCAGACAATGTCTTTGAATCCAACGAGCCACATATGCCCACAGTCCCAGCGGCTGGGAGACAGTGGCTCAGCCCTGAAGGAGACTCATACACCACAGTACCCACTACAGATCTGGAAGACCATGTCAGCAGCTGTGTGTTTTGTAGCTTCAAGAGTGTGGAAAATGAGGCTCAGAGAGATCAGTGAGTTTCTTGGTGTTGCCCAGTTGGCTGGCACAGAGCCTGGTTTAAGTGTTTTGCTTCCATGTTCAGTTTTCTTTCCATGGCTCAGCTTCCCTTCCTGGAGTCATAAAGACTGCTTCCCAGTCTGATGCTCATAGTTTTCTGGGGCTAGTTCATTTCTGTAAAGTCCTTGCAAGTATCTGTTTCTCAGGAACTATCTTGATTAGTTTCTCTTTTGGTTCCAGTGGTGCTGGAGATGCTCACAGGTGTGGGTCAGTGGATGCACGCGCACACACACACACACAACACACACACACACATACACACACATGCATAGCCATGCACACAATCACATAGCAATGCACACTCTGCTGCAGTCCCAGTGAGTTCATTGTGCTCTGTCCTTGGCAGAGCAGACTCTGTCTTCTCCTGTTGGCCATTCATTACCTTTCCAGGTGGTCCTGAGGGGGCCCTCTGGGTGCAGGCTCTGGGTTCAGTGAGTGCAAGCAACGGAAACCAACTATGGCTGTCTTTCAACAAAAATGAATGCTTCAGGTTTAGAATTGGAAAACATAATTGGCCATGGCCAACTGAAAAAGATGAAAGGATATGTTGGAAATTACAACAGACTTTTGCTGATATTTAGCCACCAGTTGTCATTCTCTCACATTAATAATGGCAATTGCCCCCTACATTGCGAGTGGACCCACCCATCCTCTCCTTCCTTACCTCTGGTTCTAGCCGTGTTGACTTGACCCTCATGCTGAGTGGAAGCACAAGAGCTTAGGTTAAGGGACTGGCATTGGAGATGGGCTCATGAAGAGCAGGTTATTCAAGACAGGACATCGAGGAGTCACAGTTAGTGCTGTATTTGCTCTTCTTCACCAGGCACGATCCTAAAACAGTGATGGGAAACGTTTTAGAGACTGAGTCCCTACATTGCAACCCCAAGCCCACTTATTTACTGCAAAGAGCAAGCACTGAAATTAAACCTGAATCCTGAGGTTCGAGTTTAAAACAAGGTAACTGTTACCTGATGCTGGGGCAACTTGGTTCATGCGCTCACAGCGAAGGCTCTGCAGGCGTGCTGCAGCACACGTATCATAGTTCTGCCACCACTGCCCTAGGATGATGCAAGCAGGAGCTATTGCAACTATTTTGCTACCATGAGCACAAAGCCGGAACATCACAGTGGGATCAGCCAAGAAATGCCAGAAGGAAATCAAGCCCAAAATCAACTTCTATGCCTGGAGATTTTTGTTATTTGAATAAATACATTTATTTTTTGAGCAAGTTGAGTCACATTTTGTTTCTTGCTCTCTGCTGCCAGGGGGTTGCTTCTGGAATAAATGAGATCAACAGCTTTTGAAGGTCTCATCTTACGATGCCAAGATACAAAACCGGGAGTGATTACTCAGTAGATCTAGTTTAGGGTACAAGCCTGCTCTTTGCAACTGGAGAGTAGTACCTTACTGTGTAGTCCCCAGCTGGAGAGTTTTCTGAGACAAAATTGTTTGCTAACAGTCAAATTGCCAGCTGCAGAAAATTATGACAGTACAGAAGTGCAACTTGGTCACAAGCCCTGCCCTATCCTCATTGGCCTCCCTTAGGATTACTGGCAGCAATCTTGGCCTCCCCTCCCGGGTAGGAGGGTGAATCCCTAGGTCCACAGAGCTCTTCTCTATGATCTTGTGTGTGCAGGGTCCAGGGGGGCTCTCTGTCCCAACTCTTGGGTCCCAGCTCATTCCTGCTTCCCTCTTCCTGTCCTGTCCATCATTCCAGGCTGCCAGGAACAGCTTCATGTAAAAACAAGAGTCTCATACAACCCTAAGTAAGTGATGATGAAGGTCTTCATCCCATTTGATCCTGCACTCAGGGCTCTGTTCCTGCAAATCCAGGGTTCCTGTAATGAGTGCCTAAGGCTCACACAGCCCTGCATGGGGAAGAGCATTCCATTCCTCCACTGTGGAATGCTCACTCCTGCTTGGTAAATGGAGACTTCAGTTTGTACCAAGAGACACTGGGTAGAATATTCTAAGCTCCCTACTCACATGGAAGCTCTACCTTGTGTACTTTAGACTCTGAGTGTCTAGCAGGTCACATTCCGCCTATAGGTCCTCAGAGGCAGACACCTGACCCTGCCAGCAGGGTCACTTCCTCTGTCCAGGCTCCATTAATCTGGCAGCTCTTGCCTATGCAGGGCAGGAATTCCCTCGTTGGTTTCCTGGGTGAGCATCTGTGATGGTTTGGAAGTGGTTTGTCCCTCACGAGTTCACGTGCTGGGTGCTTGATACTCAGTGTGATGACATGAGTGGCAGTAGGTCCTTTATGAGGGGAAGCCTAGTAGGAGACCATCAGGTCTTGGGTGGGAAAGGAGGGGAGATGCCCTCAGGAAGAATATGGCTTTCCTAGGACCCTGGTTCTTTTTATCCAAGAGTTTGTATAAAAGGGAAAAGCTGGTCTCTCCTTCCAATGACGCAGTGATGGGCATCACAGCAGAGCCAAGTGGCTTTTGATGATGTGCTTTTGAACCTTCAAAATGAAACCTCTCTCCTTTGTATATGACCGACCCAGTTTTAGGTATTTTACCATTGCAGCAGAGCAATTCAGCTCCCATCCTTTCACACTCCCAAAGTCAGGGACCTCACATGACCACAAGCACCCTGTTCCATCTCAAGATCTCTGAACCACAGTTTCTGCAGCTAGGGCCTGAGCAGAGAGCTGCACAATGCAATATCTGTACCCTACGCAGCCACTCCCTGGCCAACTGCTCCCAGCCCACCCTTGAGGATCTAGGGCACACTGTCATGTGGCCAAATAAAGCCTCAGATATTGAACAGATCTGTCTCTGAGCCAGTTTGCTCCTATTTGTAAACCAATAAGGTTTTTGTGCCTGAATCTGGGGTTTTGCAGTGATCCCTGTGAAATCCCAGGGATGTTTTTGTCCACAGAGTTTGTTTTCTTTGCTTCAGGCTCTATATATTGCTGGAGAAATGATTTCAAATCTTCAAAGTGAATTTCTGCCTCACTCCCATCTCAGAAGAGTCAGACAGATCTCAGTTTGCATCTTGATTTCAATTCACTAGCTCCACAGCCTTGGGAAGGTCTGGTGAATTCTCTGAACCTCCATTTCCACAGCTTAGAGACAGTGATAAAATTCACTTGTGTGAAGGCAAGGTTACATGGCCTAGCAGGTACCAACTATCACCAGCAAGCTGCAAGGGGACAGAACCACAGGTGTACAAAGACCCTCAGCTGGCCTCAGAGTCACGCTCCCAACAGAGCCAAGCTCTCCACGTGCATTTCTCCGGTCACACTCTGGTGAGGCCCTCCTGTGAAAGCCAAGCAGGGTGATGTCAAGATGCTGGAACTTAGGCACTGCGTGAGACACAAAGTGTTTGATCACAGCCTGCTACTGTAGGGTAAGGTGCTCCAGGAATTTTGAGCTGAGAGCTCTGGGTTTTGTGGTGCAGGAAGTCCTCAAGGTAGGGGTTTAAATTCAAAGACTTCCTCATCTTGGTCTCATCTTGCCCTGAGGAGAGACTACCACCATCACACCAGCATGGCCTTGAGTCCAAGAGCTAGGTAGCAACAGGAAAGAATTTGGCCTTCAGGCTTGCTCATACTTGGCCTTGAATCCCGGCCTCACCATAGGCCAGGCTGTTTTCCTACCTGGTCCAGCTGCCTCCACTCCTTGTCTCTGGATTCGCCCTGGACAAGCTCTTTCTCCTCCCTCCTTAAGTCAGTGCAAGCAGCTCTCACAAGTCCCCAGGCAGGTGTAGACTCCATGCTTCTCAGGTGTCCCGGCATCCCCGTGTCTATGTCAGCCACAGAACTGAGGATGCCAGTCTAGGCCCATCGTTCAACCCCCGTGAGCGGCACAAGGCCAAGATAGGGTCCCATTCATCTGTGTTCCCACGAAGTGACTCTAAGTATTTACAGGATGAATTAACCAGAAATAAAAACACCTCCAAAACTAACGGACTGGAAGGATGCTAAGCCAGATGCAGGCTAGAGAATTGGCAGAGGGAAGGGCAGGAATTGGTCACTTCTTGAACCTGGAAGAATGTAGGGTCAGGAAAGACCCAGGTTCTGGCCAAAGGCACTAAGCAGCTTTGCCTTGAGAGAAGTCAACCCAGTGTCTGCTCCTGCTTCCCATACTGCGAGGGTCAGATGAGCTGGGTCATCCCACTTTGCTTCCATCTCCACAACCCTAGGTAGTGGAACAGGGTCTGTGACTAAAACCCAGACTCCACATGCCCAGCCTCACCTTGGCTCAGGACCAGGCCTGCTCAGGAAGAAATGAGAGCCCCAGAAAGCAGCAGGTTGCCTCTCCCCAGAGGAACATCTCATTGGCTGTACAGTTTAAGACAAAAAAAAACAGATTTAAAAAAAAATGCACATGGCTCACACAGGCTTTATTACTGGCAGGCTTTCTGCCTCATTTGTTTGCTTCTGAGTGATTTGAGGCATTCATTCTGCATCAGCAACACTCACAAAAAAATATGAGAGGAAATAAATTTGCCACCGACATCATACACCATGCTGCAGTAATTACAAACTGTGGTCCCGAAAGCAGCCCAAGGTAGTTGAAATGTATGAATATATAATGCTGGGGAGAGAAATGGAAAGAAGGGGGGGAGATGGAAGAGAAGAAGGGGCATGTTCAGAAGGAAGGAGGAAAGAAAAGGAAAGAAGGGGGAAAATAGACCCCATTTATCATCAATGATCTACATGCCAGCTCCATGCCAGACCCCTTGCCCATGCTGCCTCCATTCACTCTTTCAGGATTTCTTGAAATAAGATGATTGTTAACTTCAAGTTACAGAAGAGAAAGAGAGATCAAAAGCAGAAAAATAGATAGGCCAGCAGTGGAGCAGAACAGAGAAATGAGCCAGAGTCCTGCTGAGCCTCGGAAAGACACCTCTGTCAGAAGGGCAGGTACCTAGGAGCAGAGTAGGAGCCAGAGGCAGGCAGCAGTGGGGTCTATGCAGGGAAGGTAGGCGCCCCCCAGTACCCCTGATTCCTTACAGCTGGACACCTGCACACACAAGAGTTCTCAGATCCTGGAGCACCAGACCCGGTGGAAAGAAGGAGAGGGGTCAAAATGGGATGAAAAATATGGGAGAACACCAGCCCCTCCCTGCATTGTGCTCCCAACTTCAGTAGCTAAATCTGTACCATCTCTAGAGTACTGAAGGATTTTAGGAAAAAAGATATTACAAGAAATATGATGGTGGAGGTGGTGATGGTGGTGATGATGACAGTTTTTAGTATAGAGCTTGTTCTGTGCCAAGCATGGCTCTGAGCATTTTACATTTATTAACTCGTTTCCTCTCATTCAAAAAGGTAAGTAAAAATACTAGAAGTATTCCCATTTTTTAACTGTAACACAAGAATATTCGTGACCCTGATACTTTTTCCTATTACTAAGAAACTAGTCATTAGATTCTGGCATTTCAGCTTCACTCAACAAGAAAGTCAACTCATACACGGACCTCCTGAGACCCAGCATCAACTCGTCCTGTCCACCCACAAATAGCTAAGTTCCCTTTTTTCTGACTCATTGACTTACTTCTCACTTAGAACTTGGCAAGGAGAGATCACAATCCATGGGGGCATCTTTGCAAACTGGCAAAAACAGATCACACCATGGAAAAGGACAGTAATTTGGAAGACTAAAGAAATGCAGAGGACAGAATCCTTTTCTACAGTTCATTTTTATCTCCAAAGGAATAAGACATAGTTTGATATCTGTCAATAAAGAGTAAGTGATAAAAAGAGAAACAAAGAAGTTTTCAGAAATTGAAAAAAAAATTAAAACATAAGGGGAGAACTAGAAAGCCTGGAAGTTAACAGGAAAAACTTTCAAAAAGCGTAATTTTTAAAAAAGGGAAAACTTTCAAAGTTCAGATGATTAATCCAAGACATATATTTAGCAAAATAAAACGAGGAGCAATGATCAGAGGTACAAGTACAGAAATATTCTGGGCATGAAGGGTGTAAACTTCTAGTAAGTAGCATAAGAAGGGAAATGGCCCATGAGTTGACCAATATAATGCATTAAAAATGCTTCATCATGAAGTCCCAGAGCTTCAAGTAATAAAGAAAATATTAGGAAAGATTCCCTACAGGAAACATATTTTTAAAAAATCCTTGAATAACAGCTACATACTGAAGGTCCTAACAGGTAGAATCTACTGGCAAATTCTTTCCTGAAGGGAAATTAGAGCTGTGCAATTTCATGGCTACCTAAGTGATTACTAATAGTTTTCTTTACTTTTTTTGTTATTCTGTTTTACTAAAATATTTGGATCTAAGTTCTGATCATTACACCACGTGATCACTAATCACTACAACATATGTCTCCTGAAAGCTGTAACATTTTCCTGCATAATCACAATGCGACGGCCATACTGGAGAATTTTCGAGATACTGTTACCAGGCATGTCCATGTTCAGATCCAACTCCCGACTCATTCCACTAAGTCTTATTTTCCTGAGTGTGTGCCGGTGCCTATGTATGTAAGTCTCTGGGCATATCTGAGACATGATAAAGTTGAAGAACACAAGTTGCATTCATTTGTCAAGTCTTTTTAAGATAACTACAAGAGTTCTCCTGCCATTTTTGTGTTTTCAAAATGCTTCTTTTTCTGAAGATTTCATTCTAGTTTTCTTCTAGGAAAAAATCAGGATTTGTCTTACTGTTATTAATTGGTTAAATTCAGGCCATTTACAAAATGGATGTAAAGCCTTTATTTTTAACTGTATGATATACCTCACATTTTAATGTTTTTGTGCCTTAAATATTCAGTTGTCTTCATGTGAGTTTTGGGGGGAAGAAAATAGTCAATTCTATTTGCTTACTATATTAGCTGCCTTTCTGTTAAGTGAAAAAAATATTCGACATACACAATTTAAAGAAGAAAAGGTTTATTTTGGCTCATGATTTCAGAGGTTTCAGTCCGTGGTCAGCTAGCTCCACGGCAGAAATAAGCTGGAGGCCCTGGCAGAGGGAGGTTTCCCAACTCATGACATGCGGGAAACAGAGATCGGGATAAAATCAAGAGCAGAAGGAGCCAAGTACAAAACAGTCCTCAAGGTCATGTCCCTGTGACCCACCGAGGCACATCCCAAAGTGTGCTTTACTAAATTGGTTGGCATCTCTTAAGCTTTCTCTACGTAAAAAGTACCATTTCCTCTGTAGATCCAAATTCCTAACTGATAACATTTCCCATTGGCCAGAGGATTTTCTTTAGTGTCTCTGACATGAAGAGTGAGTCTTAGAAGACAAATTAAACTGGAAATTCTTTTATTTCACTTTTGCATGAAAGGATATATTTGTTGTGCACAGAATTTAACATTAACAATTTGGGTTTCATATCGTTTTTTTTTTTTATTTAGCACTTAAAAGATGTAATTTCATTATCTTCTGGTTACTTTTGTTTGTGATAACAAGTCATTACTAGCCTTATGACTATCCTTTGTGTGGCTCTGACATCTTTCGGTGTTCCCCTCATCTCTGGTTTTCATCTGTTTGACTATAACATTAGGCATGATACTTAGATGTATACTATTCAGATATTTGCTTTCTTCTCTGATCTGTGAATCATCAGATTTGGGGAAAAAGCAATCAATATTTCTTAAATTATTTTTCTTCTTTTGCATTAGCTTTTCTCCTAGACTATTGTGTCATTCAGCATTTTTTCACAGGGGTACTACCTGAGGCTCTTTTGCACATTTTTCAATTTTCCTTCTAATTGGCCAATTTCTATTGCTTGTCATCAAGTTCATTTATTCTTTCTTCTGCTGCCTCCAATCTGCTATTAAAACTGTGCAATGAACTTTTCATTTCTGTTACTGCTTTTTGGATCTAGAATTTCATTTCATTTCATCATTTATATTTTTCTGTTGAAATTTCCTATCATTCATTAAATACAAACTTTTTTCTTTACCATTTCTGTATCAATAATTTTAAAATCTTTGCAAGTATATCTTGTGTCTTAAAATTTATTTTCTGGTGATTCCTGGTTTTTATCTATACTGTGGATCACATGTTCATATTTCTTCATATATCTACTGAAATTGACATTGAATGTTGGATATTAAAGAAAAGACATTATAAAGACTTTGACTTTGATGTGGTGCAAGGCATTGATATCTTAGTTATCTTTCTCTCATTGCTGAGATGAAATATTCAGCCAATGTTAAAGGACAAAAATTCTATTTAGCTTACAGTTTGTAGAAGAATCAGATCATAGTCAGGTGGCTCCAAGGCAGGGTGGCATGGCAGAAGGGCACTAGTTCATGGCAGTAATGATACCAAAAGCAACAAGAGCAAAAATATGAAACAAGTCTCTTTCTGCCCCTTTTATCTTACCCAGATTGCAGGAATTAGGGAACTACTAATTTCATCAATAGACTAATCCAGCAGACACTCAGCCTTAATCCTAGCACTTTTAATTCCAGAATTTCACTATGAATCAATCACAAACTTTAGATGCAGTTGCCTTGGAAAAGCCTGCCTCACAATGACTGTCTGATACTCTGGGGGGATATCTAGACACAAACCATAACACTTAATACTTTGCTCACTTAACACTGGAAAACTCAAACTAGTTTTCAACTCCCATTAACTTTGGTGATCAAACTTTGAGTTTATTCTATTCTAAGCATCCATATCCATGTGATTGTCCTTATTTTAAGACATGGGCTTTTTGGTGTCTCAGCTAGATGCAAGGCATGGTTGTGGTGCACTGAGGAGATGTACAGCCAGCAGAGAAGATTTCTAGCTCCTCACATTTCTACTCCCAGAGTGCTTCTTAGCCTGATACCTGTGTTCTATTCTCAGCATCTTATCAACTGCTATGTAGTAAGGCTTGGACATTTGCTCTATATGGACAGCTAAACCTCAACCCACGATATCAACTTCCAGATACTTCTGTCTCCATGGGCTCCTCTTTTCCAGTGACCACTTGCCTTGATCCCTGAACTCTCATCTCCATTTCCTCAGCTCACTGGGGCCATGCTCTGTGCTTGGGCTCCAGTTCATTCACTGTGCCACTGTCAGGAGATGGCTGTAGTCACAAAGCTGATGATCATGAGATTGTCTTCTGGAGTCTGTCTTTGCTCAAGTATAGCAGTGTGGTGTTGACAGTTACCCACTGCCTGAAAACAGTAATCTCAGTATTTTTACATTTGTTTCCCACTGCAGAGATGATCCAGTACTAGTTACGGCATCATAGTTGGAACCCTGTGAAATGCATTTTTAATTTCCCAGACTCAGGATGACAGGAAAACATAAAAAAGGAGAGTAAAGTGGCTACTGGGTGCTCCAAACCAGTTTGTTTCACAAACCAGAAATAAATTCTCAGTCTTCTCTACAAAAAATGAAGGCAGTTCCAGACTTGCCAAGACCAAAAAGTAATGATAATAAAAAATAAATTAAAATAACCTTCTACACATCCTTTCCAAGAAAAGCACAAGAGGAGGCACTCAGCGAAATAAAGTAATAAAAGAGGAAGACCCAGGATTCCAAGAGGCAGAGGACCCAAATGTGGGGAGTAACATTAGCAAAGGGAGGTCCAGCATGGTCATTGTATAAATGGATGCAAAAATGATCTATCTAGATGGAAATAAAAGGAGATGATGGTGCAGAAAGCAGGTCTCTAATAACAAAAAATAAATAAAACTGACAGCTCATAACTATGGCTCAGTATTTGTAGAGCAGATGAAAGAAAGTGGAAACACTGAAGAACACAACAATCAGCACACAAAAAGCACACAATAAGAAATCAAAGTCCATTAATTCCAGGTAAGATACACCTTAATGCAGTTTAAACAAGAATTGTGTACGGTACCATTAAGGGATTTAGGTAGAGTGAGGCAGCTATTGTGTTCTGTGCCAAAGAGCTACTATGTAATAGATAGTGTACAGTTCTGTTATACTTTAGATTGAGAATGTGCCCCAAAGGTCTCATGCACTCATGTGTAGCTTTTGGAAGGTGAATAACTCATGCAGGGCAATGTAGTTGACTTGCCGTTGGGAGGTAGAGCATGGTCAGAAGAGGCAGGTCATTGCGGGGGACCTGGAAGTGAGTATCTCCCTCCCTGTTTCCATCTTTGTCTCTCTCTGTTTTCTGATCACCAGGATATGAGCAGTTTTTTCTCTTCTATGACTGCCCATCTGCCATGCCATACTGCCAGACATGGACCATAACCATGATCCCAAATAAACTCTTTTTTATGTTGGGGGTGTCAGGTGTTTGTCTTAGCAATGAAGAAAGTGTCTATAACCTTCCTTCTAATATGTCTGATTCAAATTCTGGTTCTCACACTGCCTAACATGAGCCATTTATTTAAAATGTCTAGGCCTCAGTTTACCCTTTTGTGAAATGTATGTGCTCTCATAAGATTTTTTCATTAAATGTGCAGGCCGCTACCAGAGTGGGGACAGCCACACCAAGCCACTCTCTGTGAGTCAGCACCAATCCAGGACTGCCCGGAGAGAGAACCAGGCCTCACCAGGAAGTGATCCCCACCTGGAAACCATTTTGTTTTCATTGTTTTCTTGGGTTGGATTTTATTCTCTTTTGTTTTGTTTGATTATATCAAATCTAATGGCATGAACAGCTACTTAAAAGATAGCAAGACATATTATGGTAGCCATTTTGGATTTACTATTAGCGTATTTTTGAAGTCCTTTATGGCATTGATTGTTTTGTTTTTATTTTTCTGTTCTATTCTGTTCTGTTTGATTTGTACTATGTCCAAAGTTATCTGCAGCTATTTTAGAAGACAACAAAAGGCATTATGATAATCACTGATGATTTGATAAGGTTTTGAAGTCCTGTATCACTTATATTAGTTTATTTTGATTGGTTTGATTCTGTTTTATTTTCCTTGCTTTTATCCTGTTTAAAATTTAAAAATTTTTTAAAGATTTCTCTATTTAATGAAATAAAATATATAAGGTTTCTTATAAGTAATGACACTAAATAAATTCATCTTCAGTGTTCTCTTCCCCACTTGCTCAGATGGCCCCTTTGCAAAAGGGAATGGTAAACTTAAGACCTGGCCCAGTTCTTTTTCTAACCCAGCCCCAGCTCCCACAGCGTCTCCTGCAGACCCATCACTACGCAATGTGCAGGCTGTGCTGTGATCACACAGAACTAGCCCCCAGTGCTCAGAGCACATCTTACTGCAGATCACTCCGAGTCCCAGGATGGCCCAGAGTTCCCTCTTTAACTATCATGTTCATTTGTTTAAAATTCCAATCTGCTGTGTAGCTCCATGGTTTCCAATTAGCAGGAATGATTCTGTTAATGTTTGGCACATTCTTCCTCGCATAATGGTCTGTTTATGTAACTATGAGCCTTGGAAGATGCTGTAGACAAAAGCATTACTTCAGTTCAATATGACTAATATTTATTTGTCCAACTATTCCATGCCAAGTACAGGGCATGTTAAGAATTGGGGATCCAGGGTGATTAGACTCACATGTTCATTCAAAAATGCAAATGCTACGTGCCGGAAATTCTAATAGGCACCATGTAAACATGATACAGTCTCTTCCGTTATTGCATCTAGTATGGAGAGAGGAGAGAGGCACAAATGGAGAAATCATAAAGTTAAATAAGGCCTAGACTAGGAGAAAAGTCTGGGACCATCATCTCAAAAAGAAGGGACATTGACCTAGGTATGAGATTTGGTGGAAAGCTTCTAAACTAAAAGCAAATGAATAGTAGCTTACTGAGAGATTGGAGAAAAGAGTTCAAAACTGAGGTAAATCCAAGTCAGGTACACAGCAGGCCAGAAACAAGAAGAGTCACCCCCACCTTAGAGAAGTTAGGGAAAGACATGGTGGCATTTGATCAGGACCCCAAATGATAAGTGTGTTACCACTTCTGAACACTTTCTTCTGAGTAAATAAATTAATGCATGGATTAATGGCCATCCATAATCCTAAAAGAATAATTTAAATTGCTGCTATAGTGATTTTAATTCAGCCAGTTTATGTATGTCACCTAAATCTTAGGAGTTTTTGTTATTGACAAAGCATGGATTTATTTCATTTTGAAATATGTGCTACAAAATGAAAATTAATTTATATTTTAGAATTTGCTTATTTTTAACCCTATTAAAGTGTTCAATTCCATTTTATTATCAGTTCAACTTGTCCAGAGGTATAGAAAGATTAGGAAGTGTGTTCATTTACTCTTTCTTTACTGGAGGACCCAGACTTCAAAAAACAAACTCTTGCATTTCAAAATTAATAATTTCAGTTGGACTGTTATTTATAAATGCATTGATTATACAGTTTCAAAAAGAAGCCAGGACATAGCACAACTGAGTGGTTATAAACAGAGTCAACACCAAAGAAAGTGGTTAAACTGAAAGGGTCTTTTCTAAGTGGGCTTACCTTGTGTCCCAAGGGTTCTGAAGAGTAGAAGAAACCATTCCTGCAATGCCAAATGGGCTTTGAAGGAATTGCAGGTGAGTCCTAGGCAGACAAAAGCTGATAACTCTCTAGCTTATTCTTTTCTTTACTTCTGTAATAGCTGCCCTAAGTTAAACTCTCATCATCAGACATTTGCATAATTAAATTATCTTCTTACCTTGGCTCTGTCCTGCCAGTATATCCTCACATGATCAGCAGGGTAATCATTCTACGGTACACACACACTAGATCTCTCCTAGTGTCTTCATTTCACCTTCATTTTTGAAAGATATTTTTGCAAGACAGAGATCTGGGGTTATGTGTCTGCTCCCCTTTCCAGTCTTTAATGACATCACTCCGCTGCCTTCTGGTTTGCATTAGCTCCAACAAGAAGGCTGCTGTCTTCCTCATCTTTGTTTCTGAGTTCATAATGCATATTTCCTCTGGATACTTTCATGATTTTCTCTTCATCACTGCTTTCAAGAAAATTGGTCACAATAGGCACTGGCCTTTCTTAGGTACTAGTGTGATTTTCTTCAAATTCCTCCCATTTGGAGCCCTCTGCACTTCTTGGATGTAAGTTTTTATAGCTTTCATTAAGTTTGGAAAAAATCTGGATGTATTTCTTTGAAAAGCTTTGCCTCTCCTTTTTCTGAAGATCCAGTTGTATCTATACCAGGCCGTTTGAAATTCTTCTGCAGCTCACTGATGCTCTGTTCATTTTGTCTTGGGTCTTTTTCTCCATTGCATTTTGGGTAATTCCTATTGACTTGTCTTCGAGTTTACTAACCTTTTCCTCTGTAATACCTAATCTGCTGTCTGTACACCAAATGTATTTTATGTGTCAGATATTCTTTCATCTCCACGAATGTTATTTGGATCTTTTTCATGTTTATTATATCTCGAACATTTTTTTCTCTATCTTCTTGAACATATGGCATATATTTATAGCTGTTTTTATTTTTGCCCTTCTAATTAGATCACCTTTATTATTTCATTTATGCCTTTCTATTGATTCATATTTTTGTCTTCATTGGGACTACTATTTTCTTCTTTAAGCACCTAGTCCATTTTTACCAGGCTGCTAGACATTGTGGACTTTAGTTGGATTCATCATTTTTCTCTGTTTCTATAGATTTTTGAAATGTGTACTGTTAAAGTCTTAAAAGCATGTGAATTTTCTAAAGTCTTGTCTCTAAACATCACTGGAGGACAGATGAATGTGTCCTTTCAATGCGACAGTGTCCTTCAAAGCACTCAATCCAATGTTCTGTATTTTACGGGGCCTCTTATAATAAAGGTTTGGATTATGAATTATCTCTAGTCTATGTGGATCCAGGAACTTTTCTGCTTATATCACACAGGTATTTTTTCTTTGGTCATAGGTAGTTTTTTTTTCAATATATGTAATGACTAGTTCTCAGCTTAAGACACAAGAAGACTTCTCTATAAAAATTCAAACCTCTCTCTGTTGACCTGTCTCCTTCCTGGGATGCAACCCAGAGAATTTTCAGTGGCCTCCTCAAATTCTCAGTTCTGTCCTTAAATCCCTAGAATCATGCAGGTTCCCTTTAACTGCACTGCAGCTGCAAAATGCTCTCAGACAACAGAGAGAAACATCACAGAACGGGCCCCCCGGGTATCCCTTCATCAAGCACGCTTGTCCTACACTTTTATCCAGTGTGAGAAAACTCTTATTTTATATACTTTGTCCAGTTCTTTAGCTGTGTAATGTGAAAGAATATGTTCAATCCTTCTTACTTTATTTTGGCCTGAAATCCCTTATTTAAACTGTTGGTAGTTTCCAAATGCTTTAGGATTTAGATGGTCTGGTGCCTAAGTAGCCTTCTGGATTCATCTCCTGTCTACCTTCACCTGTGTCCCGAAAACTAGCTATATGTGACCCATGACATTGGGTACCTTTGTGCTCCACTGCGCAATGCCCTCTGCTCCAAAGGCTCTTTGCTGTCCACTTTGGAACCCAAATGCCTGCTCAAACCTTTGCAATCAGCACAGATACCTCTTCTTCTCAAATCTGCCTACACTCCAAGAGGGAGGATGTCTAGTTGTACTGGGTGGATACTGGGGTTCAGGAGCCCATTGACTAAGTGACAGAGACCCTAGGAAATGTGAATTCGCATGCATGGCACAGTTTGGTCTCAATCATCTATGAAAAAAGAACTTCTTCTCCAAGTCTTGAGATCTGGGGATACAACCCTGAAAGGGGCCCTCTCCAAGGCAGCTTCAGGTGCAGTGCCCAGGATTTCTCCCTGAGCCAGGCCCTGTCCACCAATTCCTGTCGCTGGTGAAATTGGGAATGTCATGGCAGGCATTGGCCTATATTCTTCCACTATCTAGTGCTATGTTTTGAAGGGCAATAATCCTCATACCCAAATCCACTGGAAACTCATTTGCTGTCTCTTTTTTGGCTGAAAGGTAACATTCCACTTTGTATTTCTTGTCTCCACTTGGGCAGTAAAGGAAGAACCAGTAGATACAAGGAAATTTTGTTGCTTATGACTTTCAAGAAAGCAAATATGTTTATAAAAACCCTGTGTTAACAGGGAAACTTGGTAAGAAAGAAGACACCTCCACAGTTCTGAGTCCTCTCGCTTTTCAAAGAAAAACGTTATTTTTGAGAGTCACAGGCTGAGAAAGAGGCTCAAGGAGCTCGTTCCCTACTGAAGAATAAGAGGTGAAGTGATCGTATTACAATCATCCATCCAAGAATGTCCCCACTGCTTTCCAGGATGAAAGAGATGAAATAGAGGGACTCCTAAGCTCCAGTCACTCCTCCAACCAGCAGAGACTGTTCTCGTTAAACAACTCACATATGTAAACATCGTATGTCTCCCTGGTATGAGAAACTGAAAGAGTAAATAAGTTTCAAATGTACAATAGTTAATGTGAAAATGGAAGAAATTATTCAAAAAGAAAAACAAACTAGGATGGAGGAAAAGGGAAATCAGTATTAGCACAAACCTTCCTTTTCAATGAACTAAGAGACGCTAAGAGTATAACAATCTTATATTTTTTTCCCTTTTCCCTTCTTTCTTTTCCCTTTTCCAAATCCCACCTCATTCACTGCCTCAATTCCTCCAGTGATCCAAGAAGTAAGGACAGGAGCTACTGACCCAGATATCTAGTGATCAAAAGGCAAACTACGATAAAATGACTTTTCTTTGCAATTCTAGAATGGAATAAAACCTCGTACTACAATGTAGGATGAGCTTGTTTGCAAGCTTAGCCTAGAAGATTGACTGACTGCATAGACAGCAACGGGCTGGAGAAAGCAGACAGAAAACAAAAGACTGATTGTCGGGATATTTTTCCTATGAGGGTTAAATCAGAACTTCCTGATCCTTCTGGCTAATGATCTCTCTTGCTCACTCACTCTCTCCTCTCTTTAGCTTTTCATCTCTCTGTCTCTCTCTCTCCCTCCCTTCCTCTCTCCTGACTTCTTGAAGACCAGATTAACAATTTAGTACAGAATGGGCTTCCTAACATGGAAGATCAGCATGAATAATCCCATTTTGGTAGGGTCTGTGAGGCCTAGGGCAGGAGCTCAGTTCTAACCAGTGGCCTCTGATAAAGTTTGCTTAACATTTAATAAACTGAACTTGTGTTTTTTAAAGGCCATTCTTCCATGTATTATCACTTGACCTAGATATCCAGCCAGCAGAATCAAGGTTTAGAATCAGGTGCTAAATCCCCATGCTAAACTCCTGATAACACAAAGGAGTTTATGATTCAAGTCCAAAATAAAGACACTGAAATAACACAAGACTATACTTCATGTAAATCCTCCTTGACTCGGTACACTAAGTGTCAAGTGATCTGACCCGAGTCCTCCAGGAACCCAGCCTAAAAACCAGGAACTCTGCCCATCTTGGGCACTTTGGAATCCTGGAAAGGAAGGAACTGGTCCTTCACTGACATTTAGCCTGAATGTTCATTTCCATCTCCTTCGTGACCTTCCCATAACAATGACTCAATTGAGCAACTCTGGCACTTTGGAAACATTTTGACAACCTCCTGCTTTGAAGAGCATGGCAGTTATTATTAAGATGGAAGAAGCCGGCAGCGGCTCTGTCAGGCAGCTGAGGGAGCACCGGCCGAGGCCAGCATAAAAGGCAGTGCTGGGGAGGGATTAGGGCAGTGGAGGATAGAGAAGAATCCCAGCCGAGCTCCCTATGCTTTTGACTAATACAGGCTGACGCCCTCCTCACTGCTCTCTAAACGTGCTTTCCGTGAATCCAGGCCCTGCCATTCCACACAAGGAGGCTGTTAAAAGATAGATTAAAAGGCATAAAAATAGTATTAGGTTTCGTGGTGCAGTGAAGCCTGTCAAATCCAGACCTGCAGAGCAAACGCCATAGAGGTGGTGATCAAAATGAGTCACTGGGTCGCTGGTGGTGGTGCAGCTGGCTCTTCAAAGGACCAAAGTCACACTATTGTTTGGGTCAAAAATTCTTCTAAAGAGGTTGCAGAAATCCAAAGGGGGCTAAGGAGAGAGAAAGGACAGGGGAGAGGGAAGATGAGGAGCCATTCTGCATGGCAGGGAGCAGATGACAAGAGGCAGACTGCCAAGAGAGGCTGAGGATGGAGAGCCGTTGAGCTCAGTTTGGGTTTTCAGGGTGCCCTCACTTTAACTGAGGTTCTGCTCGGTGCTCAACTTTGCCCTAGCTGCTCGGGCAGGACAGCTCAGTGAAAACCACAATCACAAAGGAAACCCTGTGACCTCAGTGCCTCTCTGAACCTCAGTGTCTTCTTTTGGCTCATGACAGCAATCATCCGTTCCACGCCTCCAAGGTGTTTAGGGCATTTACGTGAGACAGCAGGGACCAGCTGCCAAACCCTCAAGAAGGGCTTAACAGAGGTGACATGAATCTGAGAACAAACTGCTGATCGTGACATCTGTGGCGCGCAGGCTACACTCCAGGCACCGTGAAGAGCATACTACATCATGTGCCATGTTATTTAAACCCTCCAGACAGAGCCCTGAGTTGGTCACTACAGTATTCTACTTCTAACTCAAATAGCAAAGAGACTGAAGTATGCGAGACTCACTGTCCATGCAGCCTCCTCACAGGGTCACATAACAGTGAGGCCAGAACCCAGAATTTCGTTGTAATCTTTGTCACTCTGCTGGCTGGCTTTGTGGAATGACATCCAAGTCATCTAAAAAGTGGTCTGGTTGGTTTCAAGCCCTCCCTTTCCCCAGATCTCTTTTCCAAGCCTGAGCTTTCCAGAACATCTTTCCAGCTGCCCCGCCTGCTACCATTTATCCTTCTCCCTTGCTGGGCCGCTCGCTCACTCCCTGCACCAGCAGCCTGCCCAATTTCCACAGCGCCCATTGTCAGAAAGTTCTTTTTCCTCCAGTCGAATGGATTGTACTCAGGTGCAAAATCGGACCAAATAGGCTCACCCTTAATTATCACTTCCAAGGAGGGAATCTGACAAATCCCTGTTGCTTTTGCAGGTAAAACAGTCTTAACTTGTTCTTTTTACAAACTGCCACCAGCATGAAGAGAATCAAGACTGAAGACCAAAATTGCTTTTCTCTCCTCTCCTTGCTGCTGCCAGCATGGAGCAGGCCGACTGTGGAGGCTCTTCAATCGGGGCTAAATTTATATTCATTCAGGTGTTACCGGACTGTGCTTTCTTGCTTCTCATCTCTGATCAATGTGCTCATTAAAGGACCCAGCCTGGCAATAGATTCACCTCAATGCTTGTCACCCTGGGGTTTCAATAACATGGGCTCCCAGGCATTAACAAGCTTCTAAGAATGTAAAGAAGAACTCTTGCTTTCCCTCCCTCTAGAGAGCCCTGAAATTGTTCCTCTTCATCCTTAAAAGCAGCACAGGTCTGCTGTCTGTATTTACTTATTCAGGAGTTTTGAGGGGCATATAAGGAAAGAAGGCATTTGGAGAAATATTTATGTAAGAAGAAAGTATTCAGAAGGACCATTGGAACGGTTAGGTCAAAACACTGGGAAAGCTGAATAGCATTTATTTCTGCTTTTTTAACTTGGAAGACTCATTTGGACATTTCCGATAAAAGATTTTTAATTTTTACTTAATGGCTTTGTTTCTTAGCAGATGCGTATTTGCGCTTTTCCCCGCTGCCTTCAGAGTATGTCCATGTGCTCATCCACTGTCACAGACCCAGAAGGCTGCGCACGTCACGTTTTCCCTACTAACTGCACTGAAAACTCCACTGCGTTTCCTGTGTTGCTTGACTTCTTGTTACTAACATATTATTCAATGCAAATTTAAACTCCAACTTAAGGGTGCTTTTCATTGTATTATTTCCAATTTTGTTGTAATCATGGATAGGCAACAATAACTCCCACTACGCATGTCCCTGTTTCCTGCAGCAGGCCACTTCTCTGGGATGGAGCCCCACGGATAAGTTCTCCAGGTGACAGGCAGCCTCCAACCGTTTTCCATTTGAGTTAGGCATTTCTTTTCTAACACAGTGGAACACATATGGAGGTATGCGCCACTTTCTCCATGGCGCTGCCCACATTGAGCAGTAACTCTGTATCTACATTGTGAATGTTCCTCAGTTTTGTTACTTATTATCTTCACACAGGGAAGTACTAATCACACGCAAAGCTTTGTTTCTACTGCAGATACCAACCGCATTGAAATCAAACCACTATCGTGACCTTAGCTACCCACGGTGGTAGTTGTAATACTTACCCCTTTCACGAGCCTGTGGCTTGGCGCCCATCTATTCCTTGGCAATAAGCACTTAATGATAAATGCAAGGCAGCAGCTGTTTAACCCAGGAACCGAACATTCACCGTGTGGCTGTTGCAACAGTCATGTGTTAGTGACAAATGAAGAAGCTGAAGCACAGACTGGAAGACATTCTGCCCCGTGCCTGGCTTGGCCTGGATCCAAGCCTTCCAACTGACTGTAAAGGTCGACTGTGAACTTGGCTTACGCTGTAATTGTGTAGAACCCAGTGGCTATGCTTAGGGCCAGTGCTCCTGCTACCGTTTCAGGTCTCTTGTTTTCATACAAGGATAGAAAAGACCCAAAATGTTTTTCAGTGAGACAGACAAAGTAATAAATTTACAAGCTCTTTTGATAGCAGTAGACACTGATGTCAATCAGCATATTACTGAGCCTGGTCAAAATAACAGCTGAAACTTATTGTGACCTTACACACAAAGTTCCATCTTAAATGCCTTGTAAGTGCTAGCTCAGTGCATAATACTTGTTACCTTATACAGACAAGCCAAACTGGAGGGTCTAGAGTTTGAGAAACTTAACTACAGCAATATCAGTCGCAAGCAGTAAAGCTAGAACCTATCACCTTCATCTTGCTAGTTTTAGAATCTGCCACGCTAAGTGTAAGGCACCCACAGAACATTGAAGCTGAGCATTCATGTGTTGTGGTTATGGGGGAGTGTCAATGTTACTGCCTCTGGGGCCTATCTGGGATGCTTTTGGAGCACATTTCTTTGATGTGTCTGCTTTTGATTCAGAGGCATGACCTGCCACTTCCTCTCTAGGACTCTTCCCTTGCTCTGCTTCCCAGCTGCCGTGAACTGAGTAGCTCTGCTCCACCACACTGTCCACCATGCTGTTTTTATCTTGGAGTCAGTTGGCTCTAGATTAAATCCTCTTATAAGACAAATTAAACCTCGCTTCCTTTAAGTTGTATTAGTTGTGTCTAAATGAGGGCAAGATGGCTGTAGAAGGTGTATTTGTGTGACATCTCTTTTTGTCGAAGAAAAATGTAAAACAGAGAGATTGTTACTATCTTCTCAAAATGTCACAACTGATCTACCATTAAATCCAGGCTCCCAAAATCTCTCCAGGAAAATTCTAAGTAATGAACTATACACTTAACCTCAGTAGGAAGGGAGCCTTAATTTCTGTCCTGACAGGAAGCCTAGCTTAAAAACTTGCTCCCAAAGAATGTGGAATGGGAGAAGAAAATAGTCACTTTATGTTAGAGAAATGAGACAGAAGGCACCTTGGCCAAGGGAGCAAGTTATGCTGCTTTCATGAACCCCTAATACCATGTGAGCAAATGGACATCTCAATGTGACATTTGTCCTAAAAACCCCTAACCAAAATCTAATCAGGAAGTCCAAATGGAAGGACAATCTACAAATATATACTGGTCTTCAGGACTGTGGAGCATCAAAAATAGAGACTGAGGTAGTCTCAGGCCAGAAAAAAAAAAACAGAGAAACATGACAAACTCTGTGCTGTGAGCTTTGGGGCTGGACCATGAAGAGAAGAAGAACATAAGCTGGGAGGCAGGTGATATCCACAAGCGGCCTGTTAATGCAGAGACCTGCAAGCGCTGCTTTGTTAGTGCTGCTACCTGCACCGTGGTTATTACATGCGGTGTTAACTGTAGGGAAACCTGGGTAAAACCTCTAAAAGAACTCACCATAGACTCTTTGCAGCTTGTCTATAAATCTAAATATGTCCCCCATGGGATAAAAACATGTTCCATTGGAAATCTTAGAGCAATAGGGAAATAAAAACAAACATTTCCCTAAACTTAAACTGTCTGTGTTATAATCGCTCTACTAGAGTTCATGGCCCTCACACCAGAAAAGATGGTTCCAAAAGAATATCTGAGAGATGTTGTGCATTCCAAACAACCCAGGGCAATTCTTTTTACAGTGCTTTTCCCTCCCAAGTAGAGCTGGCCCCTCCCTACACACACACACACACACACACACACACGCACGCGCGCGCGCGCGCGCGCACACGTGCACACACACACACACACACACACTGCAAGCTGCTGGCACTGGTTCCAAACACACACCCACTCTGCACGTTGTCCTCTCCTCAGAACAACCACACGTGCTTTCATGTGGCCTCTAGTTAGAGGACAATTGTCTTACGTTATTTTAATTATTTCATAAAGAATTTATTCATTTATTTATTTACTGTAGGAACAGTGAGGCTGAGGCTGACCTTGTGTAGAAATAGAATGAGATTACATCCATTTAAAGAAATGAGTAGTTAAAAATATGCACTGTTGCCTGCTGCAATTATCCTTTGGAATAAATACAGGGACAGGGACACTAGCTGAGGGAACATGGCAGCTGCCTGCTGAGAGGCAGCCTCAGTACAGCACACAGGTGCCCGATACGACTGCTCATTTAGCTGTCTGCCTGATGTCAGTGCGGAATCCACCAGGCAAGGCCGGAGGCAGCTTCCTTTCCCAGCCTAGACTTGCTGTCCCCTCATCCGGGGTTATTCTGGAATTGGGACTGCTGTAAGGGGATCACGGCTTCATCTGCTTGACCTGAACCTTCAGTTCACTCAGTCCAACAGAGAGCACTTCAAAGAAAACCAGTGACAAGATAATCCTGAAAGAGTCACCCACATAAATGGAAATCTAACGATGTACCGGACACTGGATTTTGCCTTTGATCCTCCAACATACCTGTAGGAAGTAGTACAGCACCTCTTAGGACACAGAGCTGTGGCACAAAGGCAGCGTTTCACTAGGGAAGCAGCAAAGCTGGACTCTACTTTCCTGCCTACCCTGTCACTGGTTAAACCTCAAGTGTCACATCTGACACTGGCTGCTGATATGATGGTTCACTCATGTATTAATTCTTTCCTATCATACCAGAGAGGAGTTAGGATGCACTGTGGAGACGCAGTGTAATTGAATAGAAAGTCAGACACACTCACTCAGAGAATCATATGTAGAGGTGTCTCCTGAAGGCAAAACTGTAAGGTCCGTATGTGTGATGGATTGACAACTGGTGGCCGCTCGGAACACCCAGCTGAACTGAATCAGCGTGGTGCTGGGTGTAGAGAGCCCACCTGAGGATTGTTGCCAACGGCATAAAAAGAGAACTGGAGAGGAAAAGGTGTTGTTGATTCTCCTTGGGAAGTGAGTCGCGCTGGTTTTCCTGATGTGAATTTGACTGCAATTATCAGAAGAGCTCGAGACTTCCTTGAAGCTGAGGATGGCTGTGGTTCACTTTGCAGGATCTCTAGTCTTTACTTTGAGCATCACTTCCTGGTTCTACTGCAGATCCCTCAGCCCACTGGCACAAATTCTTCATTCTACTAATGCAGGCTCTCTAGCTTCCACCACTGAACTTTAGTTCTTTCCAGAGCAGACCCTTGTTACAGACTTGCATGAGGCATTGCTGTGGGCTCTAGGCCTCCCGTTAGACTTGTGAGGGGCATTGCACTGACTCCAGATCTTCAGTTAGACTCATGTAGTGGGATCCAGGCCCTCAACTGGATTCCTTGGGTCTCTAATGTGTGGACAGATCTCCTGCACTCTTTTGCATTTGACTCTTTGAGTGACTATTACAAAATAATTCTATAAACTGTATGTCCTGTATTAATTCCTTACAAACTCTGACTACAAAACCAAACAAGAGAAGGGACAGCAGAGGATAGCACCCCTTGGAGTCTGCTTTCCACTCTCATTTTTGTGCTCCCTGAAGGGTGAGGTTTCCTTTGAGAGCAGTAACCATATGTTCAGTGATTTCCTCCATTATGCATGGTGTCCTGCACACAATGAATCCCAGAAGGGATAACGTCAGCCACAGAGGATGCTGTGAGTCTGATCAGGCCACGCATGTCAGAGCCTCTTTGCCACCGCCAGGGTTTTTATGTGCACTTAATGTAAGCTTGTTAACTCCTGCTAAAGTGCCAGAGGCAACAAAATTAGCAAATATTATAAGGTAGTAGGCAAAATATTTTAATGCTTCTCATCTGTAAAAGTAGGAGAGGAAGAAGGAAAGAGAAAAAGTAGGAGGGAAGGAAGGGAAGAGAAAACAAAGAAAGGAAGAAGAGAAGAAAGACAAAGGGGAGGGAGGGATGGGAAAACAGAGGAGAGGGAGAAGGGAAGGGAACAGAAGAGGGAAGGGGAGAGGAATCAACAAGGGAAGCAGGAGGAAAATAGAGAAAGAAGAGGCAAGAGAAAGCAGGGAAGAAGGCCAGGGGTTTAGCTCAGCAGTGTAAGCGCCCACCTGGCAATCATGAGGTCGCAAGTTCCATCCCGGGTACAAAAGAAAAGGCCAAAGGCAAAGAGATCATCAGTCTGGATGGAAAATGGAGCCTCAGCACCAGTACTCAGCACCAGCACTGGAGCTGGAGTAGAGAGTAAAGGAGGGGGTGTCTGTTTGCTCCGCAGTATGGCAGCACTCTACTGCCAACTTTCTGTCTTACCGTTCCAGCTTCCCTGAAGACCAGCTGAGCTCCTCTGTGCTCCTGGATATGAAAGTTAGCCTTAAGCCTGGTCCTGGAAGCTGAGGAGGTCCAACCGCCAGCTCTTCACACATTCATGAGCTAAAAAAAATGTTTGTGGGTGTCAAGGACAGGGCCTTGTGGGATTGGTGGCCCGGTGAGGAGCTCAGGCTAATGAATGGACATTAAAATGTGGTACAAAGTCTACAGCAAAAGAAGCCCAAGTCCCAGGTAAAGTTGGAGGGCCACAGGGAGCCCAGAGAGAGCAAGGGGTGAAGTCCCAGAGACAGCAAGGTGTGAACAGGGCCTAAAGTTCCCTGGGATTAACCAACAGAGAACACTGAAAGTAGAACAGTACAGGACTAGAATGTCTACATCTTAGAGTCCACGGGACACAATATGTTCCAGAAACTGAGACAATGACTGAACTCCTAGGCTGTGCCAGGTGGGTAGGGAAGATGTTCAAGAAGGAGATGAGAGACTGGGCAGGGAGCACCTGGCAGAGAAGTTACAATCTCACAAGAACAAAAGATCTCTCATACAGGGACAAGGAAGACCCCTTGTTTTTCTAGTGGAAGACTAAAGAGGGACCAGGATGGAATATGGGAGACACTCAGAAGGCTACCACAGAGAAGACTTAGAGGAATCCAGGAACTATATCTGTGGGGTAGATCATGGCATGGGATGGGGTGTTGTATTGAGAAAGAAGCAGGGAACATCAGAGGTGGCTTGGGTTTGTGGTCTGGACAAAGAGAGTTGCAGTTCATAAGACAGAGGCTCCAAAGGGAGAGTGAGGAGAAGTTAGGTGGGGTTAAGTTGTTTGGGTTCCATGGAAAGACCAAGTAACTATCGTAGAGAAGTTGGATATGTAAGTACAGGGCAGAAATTGGCAAATCATTTCTGGAAATTACCAGGAAGTCACTACTTTCAGCTTTTCAGCCACCTAGTCTCTGCTACCATCATTCTACCCTATAGCTGGAAACAGTTGCAGGTAGCATGAAGATCCTTGATGTGGTTAAACCCAGTGAATTCACCTACAAGGGAGTTAGATGTGGCTCCAAAGGCACAGTGTGCCAAGTCCTGGTGCAGAACAGCAAAGAGAGGATTTGAAATCATGAATATAGATGAAAATAATAAGATCTACCTGGAAAGGTGAGGGAAAAACCTGTAACAGATGGATAAAATATAGAGATATGCATGTCTGTATGAAGATACAGATAGATATAAATGTAGATGTGTCTATTGGGACATATACCTATACTTGCTTATACATAGATGTTATACTTTAGATCTAAAATATTCTCGAAGAGCCTCAGATGTTCAAAAAAGCAGATCCTGTTTAGAAGCTGGTCACTGGGACACTGACTTGTAAGGATGTATTCTGGTCCCCAGCTTTTCCTTTCTCTGCTTCCTGGCTACCATGGAGTGAGCAGCCTTCCTTTCCCTCCCACCATACCGTTTCTGTCTTGGAGCCAGCTGATCATGGACTGAAACCAATGAAACTGTGAACCCAATTTAACCTCTCCTTTCAGTTGTGGCTGTTGAGTATTTTGTCCCAGTGATGGGAAAGAAATTTAGTAAATATACCTATGATAGATTTATTTCAAGGGATCATATAAATTAAAGTTTCTGTGACCGTGGGACTATTTTAAAATCTTCAGGGCAGGTGTAGGCGGAAACTGAGGCTGAAGTAGATGCTACAGTCTGGAGGCATCAATTCATCCTCTGAGAAAACCTCAGAGTTTGTTCTTTCATCCCTCAACTGATTCAATGGGGCCTATAGTACAAAGCCAGTCTGCTTTAAAAGAAAGGAACTAAATTTCCATAGATCTGGAGTGTGATGCTGAAATTGATTCATGGTGCAATGCTAGGCTCAAAGGAACTAGGATTAAGGATGTGAATGCTACCTGCCCCAAGTATACTGAATAAAACATAAGTGATATAAAGAGCTATGGTCATCTATTGTTGCCTTGCTACCTTCTGTCCACTGTGAACTTTCTCTCATGCAGTGCCTGTCTGCCATGCCACCCTGCCTTGGAGCCAGGTGATTATAGGCTGAAACCTCCATAAACTGTAAGCTAAATAAACCTTTCCTCCTTTAACTTTTGGTGTTGGATATTTTGTCTCAGCCATCAAAGAAAAGTAATTAAGCACAATTTGATATCAGAGAAGTATAGTTGTCGTGATTGTACCTGACCATAGGGTTTAGAAACATTTGGAGTAGGCTTTTGAAAAGAGTTTGGAATGGTTCAGAAATCCTGATTGAATAAGTAGAGCTGGGATGCCTTAGACTGTACTTGATAGGAGATTCTAGACAGAGATTAGAAGATCAGATGGATGATAGAAATCCTGCCAGTAAAGACTGGGCTTTAGAAATTTCTGCTGGGAAGAAGGACTGTATTGGGTGTTAGACTCCATTTGATGTGTGTTACAGATACGCAGAAAGTTTGCCTTCATTTTGCTCAAGTACAGAGGCTGCCTGAGACTGAGATTAAGGGCAGAAGACTAAATAATCTAGCAGAAGAAATTTCAAGGCAATGTAATATTGAGGTAGTGGCATGGCTACTTATGGGGGCTTTTAATCAGATTTATGTTGAACTCAAAACCAAAGAATCCAACAGAATGATTTAAAATGCTGTGATTTTGGCCAGAAAGGGAACTCCAGTAAAACTGATCCTCCAAAGATGGAACAGAGAAGAAATTGGCCACTGAAAATCTAGCAAGAAAAAGCCAGATATTTCAGAATATGGCAGAAAAGATGGCCCACGGGCAACACCAGTGCCAACAAGACTTCAGGTTTTACAGAGTTGCAAAGGTGGAAGACTTTACTTTGAGAAGAGAACCCCAGAGCATCATGTTCAAGAACGGTGTTGGCCTAGAAAATCTGTTCCTCTGAAGTAAGTGCAGAGTGCTCAGTGATTCAGAAAATGCCTGTAGCCAAAGGAGAAGGAAGTGTGGTTACTTCTCCAGCTGGTGGCAGACCTTAGCATCATCCATGTGGTACCTGTTTTAGGTGCATGCTAAATGTAAATTGTGGGGTCAGGAAGGCTTCCACTTAGATTTCAGAAGAAGGTCTTTCATGCTACAGAATTTGTTCCTGTGTGTGAAGCTGTGAGTATGAAGCCAAAGGTTCAGTGGAGACCCCAGAAGTGGGAGAAGCTAGGAATGTGAATCACAGAATGTGTAAGGAAAACTTCAAGGAGGCAGCAGACTAGTCCCAAGAGAGAAGCCATGGAAGATACAACAAAAAGCAGTGCCACAGGGATAGAGCCACCCGAGCCCTTTGGCGTTCATGACTTGCCACAGATTTCCAAGAATGTTGGAAGTGAAACTGTGATACTTAATGTTTGACCTGCTGGATCTTGGTCTTGCTTTGTTCCCATTCCTTGCTATTCCCTGGTTTGTAACTTTTGGAATGGAGATGTGTGTCTTGTGCCATTGAATATTGGAAGTTTACTTTCCTTTTTATTTGTACAGAAGCTCACATCTAAGTGTTTACCTTAACTCTCAGAGGAGATTTTGGACGTGGACTTTTCAGCAATGCTGAATCTGTTAGGACTTTGGCAGCTCTTAGAGATGGACTAACTGCCTTTTGCATAAAGGGATGTGCATGAGTCTTTGGGTAGCAGGGGAAGAATATCATGGCTCGTGTCTAGATGTCCTCCCAAAACCCCATACAGTCTTAGGTGGGACTTTTTATTTTTCTTAAATCCCATTCCAGAGGCATGGAAATATGGAGAAAGAGAACATGTGAGCAGATGAAGCCTCCAGTAGTGCAAACAAACTACAAGACCCTAAGATTTAGCAGCGAGAGTAAAGATAAAAATCTTCAATAGATTTCAAGGTTAATACTATCAAGATCCCACTGCACAGATGGGGACAGTGAGGCTTTCTCAAGATTATACAAGGTATTGGTGGCATGCATGAGACTAGTTCAGTTTGTCCTATCTTATGCCATCTTTTCTGAGCACCTGGCATATGCCAGGCACAGTAGTCTTCCAGGAGTGGACACAGTTATGAGGACCACAAGGCTACTTGTCCATACAGATTGGACATCTTCCAGGATGTGGGCTCCACTCTCCCACTGAACTGTGTAGCTCCCAGCCACTCCCAAGGGTCAGTTTCCCCAAACCCCCCACACTGTTCTTAGCTCTTCCTAAGGTATAGATAATTGGAAGCCCCATTCTGGCTGTGGGTGGCACCAACCAATAGGCTTGTAGCCTGAATGGAACAAAAGAAGAAGGAAGGCTCACTGCTTTGCTGTTTCCTGCTATTCTTCTATGCACCTTACCATGGGCTGTTTCTCCCCTGATGTGCCTCTCTGCCATCCCTTGGATCCAGCACACTACAGACCTCTACAAACTGTGAGCTAAATAAACCTGCTCACAGGCTGATACTAGCAATAGGACTTTGGGATCAGAACAAGAACTTCCTCTAAGCTGGAGGGGCCTCCTGGAGAAAAACCATACAGTATACTCACCCCGATTTACCCAAGATCTGGCATTTCAAAGGGAGAGGCCCCATTCAGAGCTGGGCATCATAGGGAGTGATTCTGATGTTGACTTATTTTTGTAAAACCCAGAAATTTGCACATGAGAAAAAGAAGATGTGTAACAGAGAAATCAGTCACTTCTTCCTGCTTGGCTCCTTTAAGGGGATCCGCCCTTTCCCCCAGTGACCAACAGGTGACACCTGCCCCCAGCAAGCCAATTGTATGACTTTGTCCTTTCCAGATCTGGAAGCAAAATCCATCTGGTGTGATGTCATCCTTAGAGAATGTAGGAAACACAATCAGGTAACTAGAGGGGAAGAGTCATTCACAGCCTTAGAGGTAAAAACAGGATGTGAGGCGGACTAAAATAGGAGCTCTGACCACAGGGCAGAGGCAGGGCACGCGGAGGACATCAGTGGCTACCCTACATCCTTACTCCCTGGGCAATTTTGTACGCAGTTTCTAGCAGGAAGTGAAAAACCTCTACCAGCATCCAGACTGGGGAACCTGCAAGTGATTCAACCCTTTCCTCTGGTTTATTGGCCATGTACCAAGAGCCATGTGCTTCTGACTTACCCGTATCTGCAGGAATGGGGTCCGCTGCAGTCACTGTTCAGAGGATACCCCTGCATGTCCCTCTGCTGCTCGTGAAGCTCATTTGGAAGCCATACCAGAAGGAAGCAGGTTCCTCTCCCTCTCTGGTCTTGCCTCCTCTTTACCTGCCCTCACCTCACTCAGGCTCCATCATGGAGTTGGGAGGCAGCAGGTATTTCAGCTCCTATGAGACAACCCCCACTTTCTCACTTTCTACTCAACACCTACCCTCCAGCCCAAAAGACTTTTACTGTCCCACTTGGATTTCCTGGGAGACTTATAGAGTTGGAGCTGGGTTTGCCAATTGATGAGAGTTGCATGAGATAAAGTCATCAGCATTTTAAACCTCCCCACATTCCTCAAATCTTCTCTGCTGTTCTCCTACAGCACTGAAGACGATGCCTGTTATACTCTCGCCTTCCCTCTGAGTCCTAACAGATTGTTTCCAGGAACCCCTTTTACCATGAGGTTACAAAGGTATCCCAATGCTCAAGTCGCTCATGTAAAATGGTGCAGGATTTGCACATATATTTTTGCATGCTTTAAATCATCTTTAGAATTCTTATAGCATGTAAAATTATGCAAAACTGTGTAAATAGTTAGTGTACTGTATTTTTTAGAGAATAATGAAAAGAAAAATCTTCATGTTCAGTACAGATACATTTTTTTCAAACACTTTCAACCGCCAGACACAGAGTCTAGACCCGGAAAGCTGACTACTCTCTTTGCATTGCTAAAATTACCTGCCTCAACACTGTTGATAACTGAGCTTTTCAACTGAGGGAAATTCGGTTCGCTGAATGACACCGGTCATTTTGCAGGACATTTTTTGATAGTAGACAAAGACCAAGGATGCTGCTAACATCCTATAATGCCCAATATACATCCATCCCTGAACAAAGAGCCCACTGGCCCCAAATGCCAATAATGCCAGGCTGAGGAGTCTCATTCTTGATGGCATGTACTGCATGGGTATAAAACTCTACTGCTCAAACCAGATGCCTAACTCAAACCCTGTGCAGAAGAGGCATTTATGTCTTGCGCTTCCGCCGGAGGAAACAAGTTTCTGAGTGGGTAACCTTTTACCTGTCTGAAACATCTATGTGCACTACGACCTATCTCACCATCACAAAGCATGTCCTCATGCCCAGGATCCATGGAAACAAACCTGCACACATATGCACCAACACACAGGGATACACACACAGAATGGGTAAGCAAACACAACACACACACACACACTACCAACTTCCTGAAACCCACTTGACTCTAGTTACCTGGCCCCCAATTCCCCTGAACATCAGGAAGCTCTTTGATGTTGGAACAACCTCAACACGAAACCCTCACTACCACCCCAGCAGTAACGTGAAGTGTTCTCCAAAATTAATTTCACTAACCAGCTACATTTTTCTGCTGGGGCTCCATTGTTAAATAAGCAGAAGACCTCCCCCAAAAGAAGCTTTTCACGATTACACACACAAAAAGCAACTTGACAACCCAAAGAGTGAAATGCCAATTTTGATAGGGCCCTGAAGCTACTCAGTAAATCTAGCTAGGTTAGGGGATGAGAGTGGAGTGGCTGGGGCTGGAAGGAGCACAAAACAGGGACGGGGCCAACGCTGCAGGCAACATGAGCTGGAACAGACTTGGAGGCGTCCCAGCAAGAGGACTGGGAGGCAGAGCTGCCCCCACTTTCTTCCACACCGCTGTAACCAGCTCCCTGTAGCTCTCGGTCAGAGCGGCAAAGGGCAAATGGGTGTTTTTAGAAAACACAAAAGGGCCGGGGATTTAGCTCAGTGGTATAAGTGCCTGCCTGGCAAGCATAAGGTGGCGAGTTTGATCCTCAGTACCGCAAAAGGAAAAAAAGAAAAGAAAAGAAATCACAAAATAAAGCTCTCTACTAGTCCCAAAGGGGTTTTCTGTTAGCCCGACACTGTGGATGTTCAGACTCAGAAGTCTTTCTATAGTTTTTCTACCTGTGCTTGAAGGAAAGGCCTTTGATATCTGCAGTCTGAACTGTTTTGTGTTTTGTTTCCTCCAAGGTGAACCCTTTTATTTAAGGATCTGACTGTTGCCCTTTGTGTCTCATTAAACCCTGAAGGTCCATTTTTCTGTCTGCTAACTCACTTAGGTCCCAACTTTTAGTCTGTGTTAAGGTCACTATTCAGGCCCTGTGGCCTCACTGTTTAGCTTGCCCTGTCTCCTGGGTTCACCATCATCCCTGTAGAAATGGACAACATAGTTGGCTAAGGGCCCCACCCAGTAAATGTGAGGTGGAGCACTCCATCCCAGGTGCAGGAAAAAAAAATGTCCTAGTGCTCTGGGGTTTAGCTTAGAAATGGACAGCAGAGGGGTGGAAAAGCCCACAGAGGAAGCCGCATGAATGTTTTCCATGGCAACTTCCTGGAAAAATCGAAACAGGAGACTGCCGTTCACCAGCTCTTGACTTCAGGAGCCAAATAAAGATACAACTGGAATCATCCCTCCCGCTAGCCCCAAATGCCCTCTGGGTCCTCCCAGGTCATGAGTCCCACTGGGCACCTGGCCTTCCCTTCCTCAGGCTATCTTCTATCTTGCAGGCATTTTCTGGGTACTCCTTTCCTCCCTCAGAGGCTGTGTCCGATTCATTTCAGTGCCTCACACAGCACCTGTGACTTTAGCAATCCTGTGATGAACGAGCAAATACTGGCAAGAATCTGTGAGCTACAAGCAGATGCATCTGTCCAGCGTTTCAGACCGAAGCAGGTGAAGGGCAAAGACCAAGTGACAAGCACTCACATTTGCTATGTTAACAACATTGGATTTATCCAAGAGCACTGGGGTTAATCAAGGCTGCAATGATGAATTCAGAGTGTTTGAGAGGCCCCTGTCTATCAGTCAATTAACTACACCCGTAAGTCACAGCCCTGGCCAGCCGGAGGCAGCAGCAAGCGTGGAGGGTGCATTCCAAGGCACAGACGGTGGATGACGGCAGCCAGCCCCTAATGACCTATTTCAAAACAGCTAGTAGAGAAGGTGTTTTTAATGTTTCCAACACACAGTACGGTAAATATCTGAGATGATAACTAGGCCAATCACCCTAATCCAATCAATACTTTTTATACACATATCTTGAAACAAAACACTGTGTTACATAAACATGTACATTTTTATGTGTCAATCAACTGAGTATTGTTAAAGTAAAAACTGTAAAATCCATCACCAACCTGCTGAATTTTTATGTTACACTTTGGTTGTTTGGTTTTTCACTGAATAAACTAATGAAACCCTTGTTTCTGAATATGATCTGAAAATAAACCCATTTTATATCATCTGCTCCTAAACCTGGAGTTCATCTCTATTAATAAAGTAATACACTAGACTATGGAATTGGTTGCCTTTGGGAGACAGGGTACCTTGCGTTCCCCACTCTCTGGTGAACACGTCCACTGTGCTTGTGTGCAGTGGCCTGTCAGCTCTCAGATTTTACCCCCTGGGCCCAGGAACTCAGGCTGCACCATGTGGGAGCAGCATGGCCAGCATGTGATGCTGAGGGCTGGACACCTGAACTGAATGGCACCAAATCATAGTCTTTTACTCGGGTTTCCGGAAATGAAGAAACATCTCTTTCCAGGTGAGCAAAACATAAGGGTGGCTGGCATGAGAGTTCATGGCAGAAGAATGAGGAGGCTGGAACACAGAAAATAGGAATGGTTTTCCCAAGGACAGCCAAGAGATAGAAAGAAGCTCTCTGTGTTTTAGGGTCTGGCTCCTGACAATCCTCGGCTCTGCCATATTCTTGTGTGTGGTTCTGGGAACAATTTCCATTTCTTCCCAAAAATTCTCTGTTGCTTTTAAACAAGCTGCAGTAAGATTCTTTGCATTTGTGCCACTACTGACCATAGTTGGTACAATTTGCTTAACTTTTACAAGGAGGGAAAGTGCCTGAGAATGTGAGAAAATGTAATTCTTACTGGGATACAATCTTGCTTTGTTCACCCTCAAACTTGGATCACCTCCTTTGTAACTGCGACAAATCAACAGTGTTGTTCTAGCCAGCTCCTTTAGTATGAATAGGGGAGAAGAAGTGCTTTCCGGGCCTGGCAGCAGAGTGGCTCACCTCATCTGGACTCACCCACCACCACCTTCTTCCCCACCCAGTCCAGCCGGGAGCTCCCCTTTCAGTGGCAGCCTGGGGGTAACCTGGCAAGGAACCCAGTTCTTCTGGGTCACTGGGAAGATGTTGGAGTCAGAGACCTGAGCATGAGTTATTTCTCTACTGCTTACAAACTATGTGAGCATGCAAGTTGCTAACTTCCTGTTTTAGTTAGCGTTCTCCAGAGGAACAGAATCAATAGAAAATATATGCATAATTATGCAAGGAGATATATTAGGTAGGCTTACAGGATCAGAGTCCTGAAAGTCAGCCCTGGAATGTGAAAGAAAATGGAAACTGATACCCGAAGGCAATGGTGGGGGGGGGAGCTCTTCCAACATTGACACACCTGCTTTTTCTCCCCCTTCTTATTTTATCCTGACTGCAAAGCCATTGGTTGGTACTACCTACAATCAGGTGAGCCTTCTTTCTTCAGTTTTCTGGCCAAAGGTCATTCATGCACAGACTCACCCAGAACTGTGCTTTACTAATCCGCCAGGCGCTTCTTCCTCCATTCCAGCTGATGTACCTTAATCAATAGCCTTATTAACTATGGAGGTCCTTAAGCCGCAACTTCATAAGCTTTAGAATGTTGCTAGTAAAGGTTGCTAGTCTGTCTTTTAGAATTTGAGGGAGGACCAAGGAAATGATGTTTATAATCTCACTCAGAAGTCTCTGGCACACAAATGATGGCTCCTGTTGCCCAAACGATGCCTTTTATCTTTTTTATTCCTCTTTGGACTGATGACCCCTTTAACAGGAAGCTCTCTCTCAAGATGTTCTGCTTTTGCATCTCCAAAACCATCATGAATTCCTGATCTACACAGCACAGATGTTTCCTTATGACATTCCTGGTCCTCAGCCCTTTAGGTCTTCCAAGGCTATTCAGCTGACATGACTTCCTGCCCATAACAGACCCACCCCAGTCAGCACAGGATGATAGCGCAGGATGGATGACATCAAAAGCCCTGACAGATTGCAGCAACCAAAGCTTTTTTCTCATTTGCAATCATATAATATTACCCATTTATCCAAGGGCAATACCCCCAAGGACCCCAGTAGATGCCTGAAAGTACAGATATTACCATGTGCTATACCCTCTGGTTCTCCCCCACACACACACCTAATGCAAAAGTTTTACCTATAAATTAGGCACACTACAAGATGAACAATGTAAACTAATAGTAAAATAAAACTATAATATTATAGTGCAATAAAAATTATTTAAAATTTAAGAACATTTTATTTCTGGAATTTTCCATTTAATATTTTCAGACTACAATTGACCATGGAGAACTGAATCCATGGCAGGGAAATAACAGACAGGGGAAGACCACTATGTTCATCTCGAACTGTGAGCAGCATGCATCTCTGCTCCACACAGCTTCAGTCCAGGAGTAGCCCCTTTCTAGAACAAACGACTAATGGCAGAAGGAAAATACAGATAAAGATCTTAAGACATCCACCAAGGTTGGTACACATCCCTCTACTTACATTTGATTGGCCAGAGCAAATTATCTGTCCAAACCTTACACTAGAGGACATATAGTCTAGCATGGATGGATTTAAGGAGTATTTTGAATAAATAACAGTCTTCACTGTGAGGGCCACAACTTGGTCTTACGGACTCTCCAGCTGTCCCTACAAGAAAATATGTGACTATACTACCCAGTTCTCCATCCCCTCTAGATGGGGAAGGTAGGGAAATGTGACTTGGTTTCTCCATCTGGTTCCCTCCTCTGATGTTAAGTCTCTTTGGGCTCCAGTGTCCCTCTCACACTAGTGACAAATTATGTTCAATTCCAGCCATCAAAAGGCTTTCACAAGAGAAAAGTTGGACAGAAACACACCAAAAACTAATTTTCTTTTTTTTTTTTTTCTTTTATGATATATTCTTTACTATCTTCCAATTTTCCTAGCAGGAGTATGTATTTATAATTAGGAGACTTAAAAGTATTATTTTAAAAATTAAAAAAAATCTGGCAGCAAAGGGAAAGATAATCTGCAGTGGGCAGAAGCTAGAGACAGGGTCAGAGAGGAGGAATGGAGACTGAGCCGGGCAGTAGCCGTGGAGATCAGGGGAACAGCCTGGAGGAAGTCATATTATCCTAGATTTGATAATACTGGTGGGGAGCTGAGGGAAGGGCAGCTTGTTGGCATTGATCTTGGGCCAGCATGGAGGTGCCAGAGCCAGAAGAAGAGAATGACTCCTAGGACAATGCTGCCAGGTCTTCTGCGGGTACAGAAAAGTCAGAAGAAGCACCCCCTCATCAGTACAGCACTCAGGTTAAGTGGGTTAATGTCTAACCTCCAAACATTGTTTTATTCTTTGTAAATTGTCCTTTAATGGCCACTGTCTTTCTTTTAGATAGCAGAGGTTTGATGGACAACTACTGAGGTCACTCTATCCATTTTCTTCCCACCAGGAGTGAAAAGTCCATAACAAAGCCCTTCTAATATACAAAGGATCTAAGCTCTCAGCATAGGGAAAGCTGTATTCAAATGACCTGATCTGGGGCAAGTCATTTGACAGCTCTAAGATATAAATTTCTTATCATGTACATGGAAAGTGTAATACGTGCTTCAGAGAGCATGGCAAGACGGCAGTGGAGCACTCTGGAAAACACTGAATATTAGCACATTTAGCAGGAGCACATTGGTAATTATTTTAATGATAGAGATTGCTAGCACAGAGTTTATTATACTGATAGGAACATACTGGCACTGCATAATGGTACAAGCCTTTTTACAAGGAATAGATGCTGGCAGTTGTCTACTGTCACAACCGCAAGGAAAACTGAGTGCAGGCTGTTGCAACTCATCCCTCCTCGCCACCACATATGACCAGAGTCCCTCTTCCTACCCCATCTAAATTGCTTCACTTCTGCTGAACCCACAAACCAGCAGCTACCATGTAACAAGGACCTGGCCTGGGCTCCTACAGTGTCATGAAAAGAGCGTTGCTCTGGGCCCACACAGGTCTGCTTTACATTAGCTTAACTCTGGCAGAATCACCAAACTCTTCTGAGCCTCCATTTCCTCCTGTTTGAAATGAAAGTAATAGTACTGTCCTTAAAGTCCTGTTCGGACGAATATTATTTATGAGAGCAACACGTGCAAAGCATCTGGCCCATACATGCTGTGTGTGACATGAGACCCTTTCTGCTGTTTGTCCTGGATTTTACCATTGAAGGAAAAGTGTTTTTTTTTTTTTTTTAACTCAAGCTTTTTTTCAGCTCATTATTTTTATCCAGGACTGTGATAGCTACTAAGTGTTTTGGGCTCCTCTCTCTGCAGAGACATTTTGTGGTGCCAATTAGAAGCGCAAATAGATTGAGATTAAAAAGTATTGACTAGCAACGCGTGGAGTGGCATCCCCTCCTGACGCCCAGCTTGCTGCTTCTGGAACTACTCTCCAAATATCTAACTCTCTACAGAACAAAAGCAGCTAGTGCCAAGG
The DNA here is from genome assembly GCA_004027455.1 of Hydrochoerus hydrochaeris. Classification (NCBI taxonomy): domain Eukaryota; kingdom Metazoa; phylum Chordata; class Mammalia; order Rodentia; family Hydrochaeridae; genus Hydrochoerus; species Hydrochoerus hydrochaeris. The sequence continues at coordinate 152,472 of PVLA01004024.1, read as the reverse complement.
AGATACCATTCAGATTGTACAATTCAGAATTATGTGCAGACCTTTGGGGAGAGGGGTATTTTATGTATGCAGGAAAACACATGTATATTAAATTTTTTGCACAGATGATATTGGCCTTCCCCATTAGTGTAAACATCTGGCAACATGAAAATAATAATGAATCTTAGGAATTGAAGAAGGTGGGTCAGAGACAGGCTCAGCCAAAGGCTGGACCCAGGTTTATTTGCACTGAACTTCCCTGTTTCACCTCTCCTCACACAGAAGGCTCTCAGTCAGTGTGTGGACCCACTGATGAATCTGTACCCCTGTGGGTGGTGTCCTATTAACTTTTCTTTTCAGTTCTATTTCTTCTTCTCTCTTTCTTCCCTCTTTTCCTTTCCGAAGACCACAGGAATAAGAATGAAGTGATCTGCTTTAGTTCTGTGACCACAATTAAGTTGCCAATTTTCTCTGGAAACGGCCTCTCTGCTCTGCAGATGGGATCTGCCACCCGCTGTCCTAACTCTCCCGTGTGTCCCCACCTCCTCGGCTCAAGCCCACTTGCCCTCCTTGATTGCTGCAGCTGAAGTGGTCTCTCCTGTTTGCAGTCACTAGAACCCACATCCCCACCTCCTCCCCAAGTCATACCATCTGTGCTCCAACCCGTCACTAGGGTGCTCTCTTGGCAGCGCCACTGACCATGCCACACGCCTCCCTCCAGCCCCTGTCTCCTGGGAAGGGTGCTCTCGGCAGACACAGCGCCTACGCACAGCTTGCCACGTTTTTTTTGTTTCACCTCACAAGTCGTGTTCCAGCCACACCACACAAGTTTTTTGTCTGCAGGTACATTTTGTACCTCCACTGTCTTCCTGGATATTTTCTGCTTTGGGGGAAAGAACTAGCTTCAAAATCTACTTTTCAAGAAGACTTCCCTGACCACCCGGGGTTTGGCTAAAGACAGGCCTTCTGCGTCTCAAAGCACTCTGCTCAGTATCCAGCAACTTTGCCCACTGATGGTTTGTGTGAGCCTGCAAGTCTCAGAGCATTGGGACAGACGGGTCCCTTCTCGCCTCTGCGACTGGGTGCATAAGAATGCACATACCACACAGAGATCACTGCAGCCATGGCTCAGGTGGGAAGAAGATGGATAGTCTGCAAAGTTAGGCCTTCTCAGTGGACATCAAGAAAACCTTCCAGTGTACGCGCTCTGACCAGATACTTTTATGGTCGTCACTCCTTTTGATCATTCCTCAGTTCACCAGGCAGCTAAGTTTGGGCTGGTGACAATGACAACATGGTCCTCCTCCAACAGTCTGCAATCTCTCCCTGCTCAAACCCTGTTAATGTACTGGAATAACACCTCCAGGAGAGGTCATAACTTTAAGGTCACCTATAAGAATTATAATAAGCCCAAGTAAGGTATAAATGTCCATCTGGCCCAAATACTATCTTCTGGGCTGACCTGGGACGTGGGGACAAGCAGCAGAGAGCAGGGACTAGTGAGGTCTCTCTCAGCCCATCAGGACTCCACTCCCTCTGCTGCTCTGCACCCTCCAAGGCCAGCGGGTAAGAATGGGGAGCACTGGAAATAAAGAGCTGGCGCTGGGTGCTGCTGCTCCTCTGGCATCTGACTACTGTCCCTCCAGCTGGTCTCTGGAGACCCTCATGGGCACCCTACATGAGCCGCGCCCTGACAGGGAGCCCTACCTCCAGCTCCATGCAGGGATCTTCTCGGCCCACACACTCGCTGGGAGGCGGTCTCCAGTGCTGCCTGGGGAAACCTGTGTCTGTCTTTGCCTGTAAACTCATCCAGCACCTCCCTCCTCTTCCTGCAGCTGTCTGTCACCTCCTCCACCCTCTCACTCACTGGGCAGGTGACAGGGACCCTGCCCTTACCTGTGTTTGCCCCTGGGGCCTGTGCTGGCTCTCTGGTACAACCCCGCCTCCTCTCCCACTCTCTCTCACCTCCACAGGAACTCTTGGAGCCACTTCCTCCCCAACCCCTGTCCTACCTGCCACCGTCCCCCCTGGATCTCCAGCCCCCTCTCCCACGCACCAAGTCTGCCTTCCATGGCCTGGGCCTGCCCTTCTCATCCGACTGTCATGAATTCTCCATGCTGCAGCTTTCTTCCAGATCCTGTGACAGTGTGAAATACTCCTTTTGTTATGATGAACAAACATATCACGTGTGGATAATATGGGAAAAAGCAGGCTGGGTATTCACTCTGAGGAGTGCTTCAGAATGGCAATGCATTATGCCAAGCTGCTCACGGGACCGATGCCCACCAGTGGTCCAGAGGGGCACCTCAGGACAGGAGAATGTCATTTATTGTCCATGTGGTAATAAGCATTAAAAATATTGAGTTGTGTTTGTGTACACACACCAGTGTACAAATATCTCCTTCAAGACCTGAGGATATAGCTCAGCAGTACAGAGCCTGCCTGGCAAGTGTGGGGTCTTGAGTTCAATTCCCGGTACCTCCCTCCAAAACAATCCATTGCAAGAGCTATAGGCACTTTATGAAATATGAATAAAAAATTCAGTGAATGCTGCTGCTGAGTCTAACAGAAAGACAGGCTCATAAAAAATCATTACAGTGTGTCTTTGTTCACCTTATTCACTGGATCTGGGGCCATCTGATTTCTGGTTCTTCCCTGAAGTCAAAATGACAAGAAAAAATAAATGGGTTAAATCTATTCAAGACATCAGGTCAGCCACAACAGTGCAGCTAATGACACAAAAAGGACTTCCATGACTGCCTTAGAAGTAGCAACAACAAGGGGAGAGTGTTGTGAGGTGCATTGGTGGTAAAGTGTGTTTTACTGTAATGCATTTTAAAAAATGTAAACATTCACCATCGTTTTCAATCACACCTCATAGGTTTGTCCAGAAGGCACAGTGAATCCTGGTTTCTCCAACCTCAAAGAAGAAGGAAATAATGATGATTTGCTGAGACTGTCCATGGGGCCCGACACGACCCTCCCCACCCCCTGCTTCTTCTTCATCTTGTTACAGGTCACTTAGAGGCTCATACACCAATATATTTGTGTGCTGCTGAATGAATCAAAAGAGGCCCTACATTTTGACTCAAAAGGAAACAAAAGGATGTTTCAAAGTTAGCTGAGGAGACGGAGTGGCCTATGTGCCTCAAATCACCATTTCCTTTCCTGTACTCATGGCAGGGGTCTTTCACAGAATCTGAGCGGAGGGGGAGCGCAGAGAGATAAAGCAGATCTCCACACTCGTTTATCACTTGCAGCCATCTTTACCTCCTTCTCCCATTTCTTGTGGAAAAGAAAGAAGCCTCCTGCCTCTTGGAGCCAGCGTCTCCGTATTCTGTCACTTCTTTGGGGCTGAGGAGGGGAGGGGTCTCAGCAAGAGGAAGCTTGGAGAACTTTGTCTCTAAAAGAAAAAATATACTGCTCTAAAAGTGCCAGATTGCAGCACCAGTTACAGTCTGGGTCAAATGCTATCTACACCTGTGACTCCAGAAAGAGGGGCTTCCAGGGAGCTGGGGAAGAGTTGTTCAAGCTGTCCATGGCCAGGGGAGGATAAACCGGAACGGCTTCTTCTTGAGAAATGGGAGAAGATGAGCCAGTGCCTGGCAGAGCCTGGGCAGCCCTGAGCTATTTGGCACATCTGCCATGGAGGGCAAAGGAAGCCAGATGCACCCTCTGACCAGAGTCATTCGGCAAAGCAGGAGGAGACATCTTAGAACAGCCTGCCCCTTCTCAACAGAGGGTGAGAAAGACCAGGAGCAGGGATCTACAGGTGACCACCAAGAGCCTACAGAAGGGCGTGTAGGCAGAATAAGATGCAACAGAGATGCATTCCTGGGAGGCCTCTAGAGAGTACAGAAGAGAGCAGGAGCCGTGGTCAGTGGCCATGCAGCTTCTGACTGAGATGGTCTAGAGAGCCTTCTTCCCATCTATTTCTATTTCTTTTCTAGCTTGCATCAGAAACTGACCACTGAAGTAGCAAAAAGCAGCAGAACCAAGCAGAAGGAGGGGAGAGAAGCAGTCCCCAACCTCACCTGTCATCGTAGGCACCACCTAATCTAAGTTGTGTGAAGAAAAGAACTTTCCACCAGGGACAAAGAAAGGCCTGGGACTGCATGGGGTTTCCACTTCCAGACGTAAATGTTGTAGAAAGACCAGCGCTGGTTGTTGTGAGCAGAAACGCTGTAAGTCCACTCAAACGGCATCCAGGGCTGGAGAGCAGCAAGGGCTCAAGAAATACAGGAGCAGGTTAATGTCATTCACACAGCTGTGCACACACACACACACACAGAGAGAGAGAGACAGGCTGGACCCAACCTGGGATATAGAAACGAATAAGATCTGAACTCTACTTGCATAAAAAATGTCTTGGCAAAGCCCAGGACATCATGGGAGCCTTCTACAGAGATGCTGGGTTAGGAAGGTCTGACACTATTGCGCCCTCAATCAGAGACTTGATGTATTGTGAAATGTTCTGAAAACCCTGAAGCCAAATATCTCCATTTCTTTTTGTCTTCCTTTTTTCTTTTTGGTACTGGGAATTGAACTCATGAACTCATGACCTTGTGCTTGCCAGGCAGGCACTGGTGCCACTGAGCTATAACTCTGGCCCCTCCATTTCTTTTTAATGAGAACAGGAAGATCTTACTTCTTGAGGGAAAAAGGAATTGTATCTACATACTCCCCGAGTCCCTGTGGCATGAGGAGTTGAGATGTCTGGTCACAGGCTCGTGGATGTGCCCTTTCCAAGGTCACTGACATTCTCCCTACAAACTTCTGGAGATATAATGCCCAAGATCAAAGCCAGGAAATGCAGATGCTCCGGGATTATGGTAAATTTGGCCCTTGTTTATACAGTGAGTATGGGTCTCTGCCCAGTCGCCTCCTGCTATGGCCACTCCCCAACTCCAGCCTGCCAGTGCTCCCCTGGACCTTCTCCCCAGCCCAGGCTGGATGGGGCACCCTCTCTGTAGATTTCCAGATGTCTCACAAGCCTCTTCCCTTTTTGCAGCCCTTGAAAACAATGATGAATCCAATCTTTGTCCTTTCTTCCCATTCCCGGTGCCTCTTCCAAGGGCTTAAGGTCCTTTACCCTGCAATTGCTACTGAAAGCCATATTTTGAATCTCCTGGTCACCCTGTCCTGTCTGATGAGGTAAGTTTAAAACAGATGAAAGAACTGAGTGAGTTCTTTCTCAGTAACTGAAAAAGAAAGTTGGGGTTGGGTGCAAAGACCCTGGGGCATGTTGGTCATGTCTAGAAATAGCGAGGAGCACAATTTCTTCAGAAGCATGAGTCAAACAGAGTACAGTGAGAAAACAGGTAGAGAGGCTAGGCAGGACCTTATAGAGAAGTAGTTACTTAGGATAGCATTCCAAGTAATTACAGTGACATTGCAAGATTTATTACTTTTTTATTGTTTGTTGGTTGATTAGTTGGTTGTTGTTGTTGTTTTGCAGGAATCAAACTCACAACCTCATGCTTGCCAAGCAGGTGCATGCCACTGAGCTATATCCCTGGTCCAAGATTTATCTTTAAAGACATTGCACTGCAGGGTGACAGGAAGCAAGAGATGAATCAGGACAATATTGACAAGGTGCTGTGGCTTTAATCTGGATGGCCCCCAAAGCTTCATGCACTTGTGACTGAGCCCTTTGTAAGGTAATGGGCCATTGGATGTGTGATACTAGATCATGAATATGTGATAATATACTAGATTAGTCGACTGATTGTTTTAGCATAGTTTAGGGTATTGATAATGGATTTACTGAAAAGGAAAGAGCCCTTGGTTGTGTACTGGCAACAACCAATAGGCCTGTAACCTGGATGGAATAAAAAGGGAAAGAAAGAAGAGTCCCTGCTTCCTACCTTCAGTGAAGTCTTTCTGCTCTGCCATGCCCCTCTGCCATGCCCCTCTGCCATAATGCAATGCCTTGGGACCGGTCAACTATGCACTAAAACTTCTACAGTGAGCCAAGATAAACCTCTCCTCCTATCATTTGTGAGTATCAGGTATTTTGTTTCAGCAACAAGAATGTAACTAAGACAGGAGGTGGCTGCTTTGTTTCAGTGCCTGGATTCTTAGCATGTTCCAGGACAAGAGTGTAGCTTGTAGTTCCTTTGGGAAGCTCAATGGGAGGAGAAGCCACAGCAGACTCTGAAAGCTGGAATACTCAAGACCTTACACCATCATTTGTGTGTTTACTATGTACCCAGCACTCTTCTAAATGTCACACATACTTTTCTTCATTTATTTCTCACCATGATCATGTAAGATGAGGAAGGTTTTATAAGGACCAAGTCCTCACTTTACAGCTGAGGAAACTGAGGTATAGAAAATCAATTTTTAAAAATTTCAGGGAAACACTGGGGGAAAAAAACTACTATGTCACTGGGAAGGGCTCTTTGTCTTTCCAGCTGGCAACCCCAACCCTGAGCACAAAGAACCCCAAATGTGGAGCCCCTTCTGAGGCAAGCAGAGTACAAGGTCAAGGTTCTTCCCAGGCTGAGGCAGTGTCCCTCATGTCACATCTGGAGGCAGGGGAGCACGCCAGGCAGTGTTGTTTTGTGAAGGGCATGGAATTGATCTGCCAGACCACGGACAGTCATTGACAATCCTGCAGTCCCTTTTAGCCACTGGCGTAGCATTGATAATGTGGATTTAAAGGTTGTGTCCTTGATCTCCAAGGCCTGGGAGAGATGGAGCTCATCACTGGTTCTAAATTAGCAGAAAAGTCCCTCAGCAGAGATGTGAAGCTAATTGGTATTAGGCATGGGTTTAGAGGACGAGCTCATGTGTGCATAGTCTTGGGACATTCCCACTGGACACATCCTTTCTACGAGTGGTAATTAGAGCTTCTACACCACAGCTCGGAGTTTACCAAGAAAAAAGTTGACATGCTAGCTTAATGTAGTGAGTAAAAGGGACTGTACCCTCCCCATGTGTGGTCCGGAGTAGGTTTCTCCCTTGGCTCTGGGTGTGTCTGCTTTGAACAGGCTCTTTTCTGGTTCTAATCTGCAGCAAAAAGCACAGGTGTGTCTCCAGGAACCCAGGCCTGGTATTCCAGACTGAGAGGACCTGAGGATACTCAGAGATACAGCATCATCTTTACTGGTAAATGAGTCTCTAAAGAAAACAAGCTGCTAAAGTTCCTGGCTGAGCCAGGAGAAAAGGGGGCTCTGAGTGCACTTGGCAGGTTGGAGGAGTCCCCCAAAGGCAGGGGTGGTGAAAAAATCCTGCTTCTAAACAATTTTGGGATCTACAGGAGGCTAACAGGCCTGCAGTAGCCACTGTCTGGGCTCTGCCATGGGCTCCAGGGAGATTCTTCCATTCCAAGGCATTATGGCTTCTGTGTGTCTCAGTTTCAACAGCATCTGTGCTCTCCATCACTTGGTTGGAAAGCTGCCTCAGGTAACTGGCTCGCTCTGTACTTGTCTGTGCAGAAAGCAGAGTGCATGGGAATATCCTTCATTTGATGGACACAGGAGTATGAGTCCTCCAGCTCCCTTAGGCCCTGGTTACGACAACTCTGAAGAGCTGCCCTGTGGATTGAACCAAAGTCACACTTGGTGGGATTTTTCTTGATAACGCCATGTTACTAGGCTTCATCCCCTGCCCAGTTCACTTCTCCCAACATCTTTGTTTTTATGTGGCCTCTTCCTAAGATACCTCCTGCTCATGGGTCATTTTAGGGTCTGGTTCTGGAGAGCCCAAGCCTAAGTCAGAAATAAGTTCATGTGATGAGTATTTAGCATGGACCATGGACCATGTATTGAGTTAGGAGGCTTTTCTTTTAAAAAACATTTTGCCTCATTTAATTCTTATTTATTTATTTATTTATTTATTTTTCTTGGTGCCAGGAATTGAACTCAGGACCTCTCATTTGCCAACCTTGTTTAGTTTTTATAAGTAATATCTGGAGACTTTCAGCACTAAGGAAACTAAGGTCAGAGATTTAGCAACTTGCCCCAGGCCACACAGCTGGCACGTGATGGGTGTCTCAACCAGGAGCTCAGCACTGACGTCTCACTTTTCTCATGGACCATGGGATAGTGAGCGAAGCAGAGAAGCTGAGAAAGTCACCAGGTCTGCTGCCAACAGAGCCAAGCTTCCAGATCTTCTGCATGGTGAGGTTCCCACAGGATACTCCACTTTTCAAATATCCATTTAAAAAGAGAATGTTGAAAACCACTGCCTTCCATCTTCTCTGTGGAATCGCAATGAAGATTAAATGAAATAACAGCTACAAAGTGCTTAGCCCAGAGCTTGCCACTTAGAAAATGGGCAATAAACATTAGCAAGTGGGATTATATATTTATAACATGCACTCGCAATTTATATGTGCTTGTGATAAATATTCCATTTATAATTTAGGGAAACAAATATTTTACAGATTTCTAGTACATACAAATACTCACAATGTCTACTTAGTGGAAATAAATTACCGAAGCATGCATGCACGCATGCATTATTTCTGTGTATATATTTGGAGAGTCAGGATGCAAATGACTCCATCCCATTATGGTTTAGATCTAAAATGCCCTCCCAAAGGCCCATGTATTCAGAGACGGGGCTTTTGGAAGGTGATCGGATTGTACGGGTGCTACGCTTATCAGGGAATCAGCTTACTGATGCGTTCCTGGCAGAAGGTGCTGTTGGAGGTGGGGTCTGGTCAGAGGAGCTGGGTTACTGTGACCATGACCCAGAACAGTGTACTCCTGATATTCTTGTCCCCAGCTTCACCCCACCCCAATTCCTGGCTCCCATGGGTTGAACAGCTTTCCTCCCCCATAGCCTTCCATCTTGCTTTTTTTTTGCTTTGGAGTCAACAGGATGTGGAGTAACTCATGAGCCAACAGAAACCTCTCCTCTTTTAAGTTGCAGTTGTATAGTATTATGTATCAGGGATGAGAAAGCAGCTAGCACAGACCCCAAGCTGTGTGCACATGTGGCTGCTCAGAGTCACTGCGAGACTTTGGGAATGCATCTCCTCCAGAAAAGTGAAAACTAGACTGGTCCACCCCACCACCTCTCATCCCCTCATCCACCCACCTCTGCTTCCGTCCTCATTGCCATGCTTTGCATCATGAAACTGAGGGGGCCTGGTTCACATGACCGGTGCAGTCCATCCCCTTGGAGCTCTGTATCCAAGACAAGACCTATGGACAAGTCTCTGTTGCTGGTGGCTTGTGCTCCAAACCCAGAGCTCCATTTCCCACTTTTCATGGCATAAAAGTACTCATTAAGACCTACTGTGTGTCAGGTACTGAAGGGACACAGTAAAGAAACAACAAACAGAAATCACCCTCATTAACCAACCAACTGTAAAAAATAAAGGTGTACAACCTACTGTGACAACTACAAATGCTTTGACAAAGATCTATCACAAGGGACATCTGAGATGAAAAGGTGATCAGGTATCAGTGAACAAAACCAGGGAACAGAGAAAGCTGCAGAAACGAAGACCCTAAAGTAAAAAGGAGCAGGGAATGTTCACACATTTGAAAGAGGACCGTTGACCAGAAAACAGAAGGGAGAATGGTCAGGATAATACTGAAGATTGGTCAGGGTCACCAAAGGTATGTTAGACATATCAGGCTGCATTGCTTGACAGGGTAGGGAAGGACCTGAGTGATGGAGTTTGAGGTGTGCGCTAAGTATTCTAGTGACTATTGGAAAATGGAGTGGAGAGGACTCAGGTAGCAGGCTGTTTCTACAGTCTCACAAGAAAATGATGGTGACTTGAACTAGGATAATGAAATAAAAATGCAGAGAGTGCAACAATCCAGAAATATGTAGGAGATAAAGCCATGATGCCCTAAAAATGGATTTTATGATGATTGAGTTTTTGTGGGTTAAATAACTTTTCAAAGATGATTCCTACACTTCTGGCTTAGGAAACTGGCAGGATGAATGGACGAATAGACAGATAGATGGAAAGAGGGAAGATGAAGTGGTGGAGAGAAAGAGGAACAAGTCAACTGGTAAAAGGGTGTGTAGATGGAGGGTTATGCCATTTGGTGAGTCAGGAAATTCTAGAAGGGGATCAGAATATTTTAAGGGTGCAGAAGAAGGTCTTGAGCTAGTTTGGAAGACAATATATTTAGAGAAGCTCTGAGACATTCAAGCAAAACAGGAGACCTACACATGGGCCTTCCAGGAAGACTGGAAATCAGACTGGAGGTGTAAGTTTGGGATCATAAGAAGATCTCTAGCTTTTCCAGAGTGTCTACATCCAGCCCCAGATGAGAGAGGAGTGCCCAGAATAAAAAGGGGTCTTCCCCAAGCCCCAGAGCTCACAGAAGCAAAGCTGATACCATCCAAGTACGCTGACTCACAATGAGGCATTTCCTTTGTTAACAGCAGTTGGTGGAAACCACCCTGGTCAGTTTAACCCAGTGAGTTTATGAAAAGTTTCCTCTTATACAAACCAACAGAGAAGGGAAAGAGAAGGGCAGAAACCTAGCAGACAAGACCTGGACCTGGCAGTCAAATCTCACATGATCAGAGTGAGTGACAATGAACAGCATGTGTCCCCAGTAGGACATAATGAGGACACAATCACACATATGGTTTACTCCCCAAACATAAAACCTCAGCCTTAACCAGAGAAGACAACAAGATAATGTAAAGTGAGGGACAAGCTGCAGAATACCAGACTAGTGCTCATCAACTCTTCAAAGATCAAGGAAAGCATGAGAAACCTTCAGTGGTCAGAGCTGACCAACAAGACATGAGAACTAAATGCAATGTGGGGCTCTGGAAAAAGGGGACTTGTGAAAACAGAAGAGGCAAGACTCTCGTGTGTGGTTTTGTTGGAAGCCCTGCCCCAGCCATGACACCTGAGATTTGGCCAAGGCACTGTGGTCATGGGGGGGCATCAGCTCTGGGGAAGCAGGGGCATGGGAAAGCACAGCAGCACTCTGCACTGCTCCTACTCCTGTGAGATGTTCTTAAGTTGAAAATCATCTCTGAATTTAAAAAATGTCAGAACAATAGAAATATGACAGGCATTCCCTCTACTACCCCTGCTGCTCTGTGCCTCAAAAGCAACTTCATGTTAAAGAGCCAGTAGTGTGTGTGTTCGCCTGACAGCTGAGTGCTTCACCACGGGAAGACCCATCAGGCCAGACCCCAGTAGTCTGAGGCCAGCAAGGAAGCATTCACAGAAGGCAGGCTTGGGGATCACTGCTCCCACTGATTCAGAGCTTTCATCAGCCAAAGCCCTGACCTACTGTGCATTTGTAACATACTCACTCATACTGCAGTGGGGACCACTGATTTTGAATATATCTGAACCTCCATGGCAAGCTTTTGTCAACCAATATGTCAGGAAAATTAAGCGTACTGTGGAGAGCTCAGTGTACCTGGAGACGTCAGAAAGAAGAATCTAAAACAGGGGCTATTGCAGCTGGTTTTTCATGATTGGTAAGAGTAAAATTGAGTAGAGAAGAAGAGAAAGGGTGTTCCTAGCCAAGAGAGCAAGGTGTTGAAGCACAGAGACCCAAATCAATGGGACATATCCAGGGAAGTATTGTAGAAGATGTGGCTGGAAAGCAGCGGGACTGGAGGCAGCTGGCATCTGGCCCTGGAAAGCAGCGGTAAATCAAGTATGAAATCTGATACTTGAAAGGATTTGAAGCTGAGGGCCGAAGGATGCTAGAGAGACAATCAGCTCAATACATCCAGGAGCAACTGGGAACAGGTCGAGGGGTGATCTGTGGGGTGAGGACACATCCAAGCCAGGACTTTAGAGGTAATCAGTGACAGGCATTTTCAGAGGCAGGATAGGCCAGTCAGCTCTTCACACTGTGGGGTTATCTGAGTCAGGACCAGTTATCTCTCCACAGAGCCTTCTTTTCATATGGTGAGTTACAGAGAGAACCCACAGGAGCTGATAATGTCACCACTGGAGGGGGTCAGAGGTCACCTCTCAGCTCAGCATTCTACCTGACCAGCCTGAAAATGTCTCAGGGTCCTCCAAAGAGCACACAAGGCCAAAGGCAGAGCCAAGATTAGAATTGTCCTCCAGAATCCCAGGGCAGAGACCTGAGCTCTTGCTGCCATTTTCTGTCCCAGCCATCAGAGCTGAATGCCTTAAAAACAGTAATGTGGAATCTGCAGGTGATAGCACAAATGAATGTGGGTGGCTGGAGACCTCCTTGCCCCATGAGAAAGAAAATCACCATGAAGACACAGGAATTGGTGTTCATCTCCTCCGGCCACCCCAGAAATAATCAGCCTGGAGCAAAGGAGGCCTAAAATCTAGGGCCGGCAGGAAACATGTTGGTGACCAGAATTACTTTCTAATTCTTTTGGAGGCTGTTGATGCCTCTTGGTCCCTCTCCAGGCTGAGCTGGGCACTGGGGTTCCTGGCACTAGGTTGGTGCCATTATCACATCAAGTTGTAACAGGTTGGATCCCAAGCCAGGAGCTCCCCATGGTCCAGAGATTCCATACAAGCCTGACCCCTCCCACTGTGCTGACCCTCCATGATAATTCACTAGTGGATGCCTGGCCATGTGGACAAATAGGAATAAATTATTTCCCCATCCCCAATCTTTCATTCCACTTTGAAAAGTCAAATCAAATTCAGAATACAGAACAGCTTATTCAACTACACACTTACTCTTAGATTCTATGTATTTGAAATAAAAGGTATTTTTTTAATCTAAGGAAATTTTTAATTCACCACAGGGCTCAGCTTGCTGAACTTAATCTGTTTGAAATGCCCCTTCCTTAAATGACATGGGCTGGTGTGTGGCAGAGAAGCAAATGGCCTCCCTGGCTGCTCTGGGTCAGCGCTTTGGGAGGCCACATGCACTAGGAGAAGTTTATTGAGGCCCATTGCCAAGCTATTTAGGCTGAATATGTTGGAAAATGGACAAACTCCTAATGAAACTTCCCTAGGGAAATGCAACAGGCTGAATTTATTCAAGGAGCTGTTTATAGGAATTGCACAGACCAGCCATTCCTCAGAACACAAGGACAGAGACCATCAAGAAGAGGTATTCAAGTTGTAGGCAAGGAGAGAAGGAAGGGGGAAGACCTGGTATTCTGGGAAGAGGGGCATTTCTCCAGGAAGGAAGCCTTTTAGCTGAGACTACTGAAGTCTTTCTGTTGTCAGCATCTCATCCCAACTCAATGATCTAAACTTTAAAAAGCAGTGGATTTTATTGACCTGTGTAAACATAATTCCAGAGGTAGAAATTTAGGTAGAGAGTGGTCTGGGAAACTAGCAAAAGGAAAAGATGGTGTAAAGTCCTGAGGCAGGTTTCTCTCTAAATCTTGCATGGCTATTTACTCACCAAGCTTTAAGCTTGGGATTATTTGCCCAGTAGTGATGCTAACAAACCTTCTACTCCCTAGAGCAAAAGTCTTACCAGCTCAGAACTCCAGAGAAGGAAAGGAGCATCTTTCTCACTAGCACCAAGAAGAGTCCTAGGTCACCCACTGGTTGCTTGGCTTGGGTCTGTATCCCCCTAGCTAACCCTGCTGCCAGGAGGTAGAAGATGGTGACTGAGCAGGGTTAGGTTACATGTCCAACTCTGTTGTCAGAAGATGCAGCGAGGAACACATCAACATTTCTAAGCTGTATTTATTCCCAAACATGCACTAGAGAACTTGGTGGGGAGACATTGGGTCAGGACAGAAAGGACAGTGCACTAGTCCTTGGAGAGCATGCAGATGAAGAGCATGCATGGTGAGGCAGGGCCTGAAAGTGTGAGTTCTTAGGGAAACAGATCCAGACATGGGGACATGGTGCTGGCAGAGGGACAGTGGCTGTTGTATTAGCCAGGGTGATTGGAAGAGCTCCCAAGGAAGGAAACAGATGGTATCCTGCAGAGGCTGCACTGCTGGGGCTAAGCCAAGAGATGCTGTGATCACAGGCACTCAAGATCTGTTAGAGGAGCAGTAAACTGTCTCCAGCTTGAGCCCAGCAACAGATGGAGAGAGGAGCACATTAGAAGAGGTGGGACCCAGAGGTGAAGTGGATGGCACCTTGGAAAGCATCATAAGGACTTCAGCTTTTATGCAGAGGGCATCTGGAAGTGCCATCCAGAGCCTGTGGGAGGAGGGTGGCATTCAAGGACAATCAGTACGCTCTGATCAGAAACGCAAGGATGGTTGCTGGGGTCATAGGATGAGACACATCCTGCTTAGGGTCCAGGAAGCCACTAGAATGGAAAGGGTAAGGGAGAGGATGTTCTTACCACCAGGAATGGCAAGGAACAGAACCGTAGGTCCATGGGTTGAGCAAGAGCTTGAGTTGAGGCAGGTGCCACATGAGGAGGACACAGGCAAGGGCCAGTGTCTGGCCAGACTGTGCCCCAGACCCATCACTGAATGGTACTAATGTCCAAGGGCATCTTCAGAGGCCCAAGAGGGCTCACGGAATCAATTGCTTCTCTAATTTCCCTGCTTAGGAAACTTGCAAGCATTAAAATGACCGCTCAAGGGGAACACAGTTTGATTTCAGGTTTAATTGAAGCACAGTGTGAAAATGGGAAAATTTAGAGAGAAAAACATTTCCTGGAGATGGTTTAAGTTCTATTTTTTTTGGAAAACATGGCAAGTTGCATATTTCAAATGCTAGAGGATGAATATTATAAACAGATAACCAGTTATTTTTCCCTCATGGGAAAAGGTAGATGACATTTGGAATTCCTTGGGCAGGGAATAATATTAATGAACATATGCAAAGCACTAAAGTCTGCAAGGCATTATCCAGATGTGCAGTGTTAGCAGAAGCAGCGGCTGCTGACATGGACAGGAGCTCCACAGAGCAGGGAACAAGACTTGGGAAATCACATCTCCCTGCAAATTCACGGGGGACCCAACCAACGTGTCATCTACTGGTCTATTTATTGAAGGTATCTGGGCTTCTGATATGTGCCAGAGTATTTTCAGAATCAGGAAACAGTTCCAGTCAACAAAGACAACCACAGAGATCAACCTCTGCCTGCCGGACACTTCCACTGGAAGGCTCCTTCCTGCGGGCAGCCAGCAGATACACCTCTGCCTGCCAGGGGTAGATACTGACAGTAGAAGGCTTGCTTCCTGTGGGCAGCCAGTGGGAGCAGGGAAATGCAGCTAGGTAAACCCCATGCACCCCACCTGCAGGCCACCACTGGAGGCCCTTGCTTCCTTTGGGCAGCTATCACCCACCGGGACAATCAGTCAAACACACCCCTGTGTGCCTGCCACCAGAGCAGGAGTCCAGGGTAGACACATAGGCTGAGAGAAGCAGCCCCTCTACCACGTATCCCCGGCCATCAGGGAAGTCCCAGTGTAGCTGCAGAGGTCTGGAGAAGCCCACCCCCACCCCCTGCTACCTCCCTGTAAACCCAGAGCCAGAGAAACACAGGTGCCTGTGCCGTTCCCCTACACCATGGGAAGGCAGCCAATGTGGGACCCCACAACCAGCTTATCGGGAGGAACCCAGGAGAGTGTCAAGACGAAGGAGCAAAAGGCAATCTCAGACCTCCAGCCCACACAGAGCAAGTCTGGGAAATACAGTCATTGAAGAAAATAAAAGCTACACACTGAAAACTCTGAGAGGATAGTAACTGAAGTAAAGAAACAACTTCATGAGACTGTAAAAGTAATCAGATCAGAAATAATGTCACAGGTAAAAGAAGAAATGAAAAATATAATGAAAGAATTGCTCAGCATATCTAAAGAAGACATAGATTAAAAAAAAGAGGAACATAGGAAAATGATGGAAGCCTTGAATGAACAATATAAAAAAGAACTACAATATTCAATTATATTGCTATGTTCAATTATGCCTGATGATATAGACAATTCTATTGAAGATAATAAGAGACAACACAGTAATCATTGTAGATCACTTTGTACTGTGGTTTTATACCACTTTTTGGTTTCATGTTTTTATAGGAATTTGTTTTGTTTTGCCTTGCTATGTTTTGTTTTTCCCTCTAATACAGAAAGGATAGAAATACATGTAGAGACTCATGCATGCGTAGCTGTTTACAGTCTCACTGTTTGAATATCTACTTTGTATGCTTTAATTTTGTAACTTGAACAACTATTTCTAAGAGGACAATATGCAGTTTATCAACTCGTGATTTCTTACTGTTTATCTTTTTTTGAAATTCTGTATTATCTCTACTCTTTACATGTTTTTTCTCTTTAAATAAAAAAAAAGAATTATAGTGCATAAAACAGATTAAAAAAAGATATCCAGGAAATTAAAAAGTTGACTGAAAGCTGGAAGAACCGTTTGAAAGAGACTGAAGATAGACTTTTAGACCTTGAAGACAGGATTGCAGCTAGCAATCATGAAAGAAAAGATCTTTTAAAAATAACAAGGAACCAGAAAATAACAATTCAATTGCTGCAAGATGATGTAAAGAGAAATAATTTAATAATGACAGGTATCAATGAAGAAGCAGAGGTCAACACAAATGAAAGTAAAAGACTATTTACAGAAGTAGTAGCAGAAAACTTCCCAAACATTGGGAAAAGGATCTGGTATACAGATAAGTGAGGCATATAGGTCTCCAACTAGCCATAACCAAAGTAAATCTACACTCAGACATATAATACTCAAGATCCCAGAAATTCAGCACAAGAACAGAATATTAAAAGCTATTAGAGAAAAGAAACAGATCACCTATAAAGGAAAACCAATCAGAATCATGGCAGACTTGTCAACACAAACCATCAAGTCAAGAAGAGTTTGGAGTGAAATGTTTCAAATCCTGAAAGAAAACAACTTCCAACCCAGACTGATGTACCCTGCAAAACTATCTTTCAAAATTGATAGAAAAATAAGATACTTTCATGTTAAAGAACAACTGAAGGAATTCATGACCACCAAACTAACCCTACAGAGAGTGCTAAAGGATATTCTAGAGAGCGATAAAGATGACCATGGTTCCAGGAACAGCAGTGGAGGGGGATCACCAAACAGGACAGGCAATTGAATGAAGGGGAAAATTGAAGGGCCAACATCAGGAGGATGGCATAGCAGAGATAAACCAATTATGCTGATTATAACCATTAATGTAGATGGCCTCAATTCAACAATAAAAATAAACACAAGGAGAGTCAACCAAGAAACAAGATCCATCAACAAATTGTATACAGGAAACATATTTAACTTGAAAGGACATTCATAGACTGAAAATTAAAGGGGAGAAAACAATTGTTCCATGTGACAGAAGACCAGAAAAAAGCAAGGGTAACTTGCCCATCAACCACAGAATGGCTAAGAAAGACATAGCATTTTCATACAATGGAAAGTTAATCAGCTATAAAGTATAATAATCTCCAGGCTTTGTAGGTAAATAGATGCACCTGGATGGAGGTCATGTTCATGGGCACAACAGTTTGAACTCATACAGGTGAACACTAACATAAAAAACAGAGGGAGTTAGTGGGATCCAAAAACACAATAGATATTATAAAAGTGATAGAGGAGAAAACACCTAGGAGGAGAAGGTGGTAACCAATGTTAATTTCTTCTTGTTCTGTCTTGAACTATTATTATGTTTTCACAATTGTGTTAGGTTTGGTTCTGTTCCGTCTTGTTTTGTTAGATTTTACTATGTCTGATGATATGGGAAGCTAATTTGAAGATAATGGGATGTCTTATGGTAATCATGGTGTGTTTCTACTGTCTAGTTTGGAAGTGCTATAATGCTTTCATTCTTTTGTTTAATTGGTTTTAATGTTCTATATTGATTTTATTATGTGTGATGGTATGAATGGCAATTTTGAAGAAAATGAGACATTCTAGTAACCATTGTTCATTTCCTGCTATCTGATTTTGAAGTCCTATAATGCTTTCACTCTTTTTTTTTTTTGATTGATTTTAGAATGTTTTCTATTATTTGATTTCATTGAGTATGAGGGTATGGACAGCTATTTTGAAGAGAACAAGAGACATTATGGTAGCCACTGTTGAGTTCCTATTGTCTTGTTTTTGAAGCCCATAACGCTCTCATTCTTTTGTTTTGATTGGTTTTATAGTATTTTGTTTTGATTATATTGTGTGTGAAGGTATGGACAAGTATTTCAAAGAAAACAAGAGACATTATGGTAGCCACTGTTGATTTCCTGTTGTCTTGTGAAGTCCTGTATTGCTTTCATTGTTCTGTTCTGATTTGCTTTGTTTCATTTTATTTTATTTGCTTTAGAATAAAAAATTAAAAAAAAAACAGAGACAACCATAAAAACTGATCACAAAATCAAGCTTTGTCCTTACTTTGTATTTGAAGAGGGTTTTACAGTTGAGGAAATACCTCCTCATACATTAGTCCTAATTCTGTGAGACAGGAATCAAGCCAGGCCTATACAACTCTAGTGCTTTTCTGAATAGGACCCAGTTCCTGTCTTAAATTCTGAACTATCACATTCAGCACTTCCTTCTGCCTGCTTTCTACCTTCCATTCTTAGGCTACTAGTTGTGCTTTACATCGATTTATCTCAGAATGACCAGTGAAGTATGGCCTGTTACCACTTCATCTTAAACTCACCATGTTGAGACTTAGATTAAATGAACTGTTTCAAGTTCACTGACTGAATCTGACCCTATGCTCCTGGTTTGGGAACCTCTTCCCTTTGGGTATGATGTGCCTCTCTGAGCCATGAATGTCCATGTTCTCATCTCCTTCCTGGTGTCTGAGGCTCTAGAGTTGAATGTAAATGTCATGTTCAGTAGAAGCATTGTTTACCCCTCACTACACTCCCTGAAAGCTTGCTGGCAGTATCTCCACTCTCAGTCATGTAAATGGACATTTCATGACAGTACATTAATACAGTTGTCTAAGTTCATACTGGAGATGATGG
This sequence comes from Hydrochoerus hydrochaeris, assembly GCA_004027455.1. Classification (NCBI taxonomy): domain Eukaryota; kingdom Metazoa; phylum Chordata; class Mammalia; order Rodentia; family Hydrochaeridae; genus Hydrochoerus; species Hydrochoerus hydrochaeris. The sequence continues at coordinate 133,674 of PVLA01004024.1, read as the reverse complement.
AAGAGAGAGCCTACCACAGCTCAGCCTCACAGAAATAGCTCACAGGCTACACTGTGACTTTGTCTTCTGTTCTTCTCCCAGAGGAAATCCAATTGCGTAGCTGAGCAGAGAGTGGTGGAGGGGACAGTCTGCCCCATGTAGCACATTTTTGGGACCACCCCTACCTGCATAAACTCTAGCTATGGCACGGACAAAACCATCCGTGTATCCTGGGAATTACGGATTGGATATGATGTAAGTTGTTGCTATCAACTTCCACTGATCCTGTCATCCAGTAAGCTACAAAAAGACATAACTGCAGAAATCTTGTGAGTCCCATGGGGTTGAGTGCCTTCTTGGTGTGCTTCTTTGGAGCCCTTTAGGCCTTTCTGTTTGAAAGAGGGAAACTGTTGAGGAGACATAGTGAGTCCCAACTTGAGGAGTGCAAACTCAAGGCCGGGAACAGGATGAGGGGGGACTGAAGCCTCCATTTCCATTAAATGTCTGTCTGGTATGGGAAGCCACCCACATTCTCCAGGAGGTCTTCAGTAGTCAGCATGGCTCACAAACCTAATATTCACCTGCATAATTAATTAGAAGAAACATTTTCTGATCTCAGAAGGGCAATCCCTGTTATTAAAACACAGGACAGTCTCCATCTGACGAAGTCTTTATTACAGTCCTACAGATTGGGAAAAGGTCCCCACTTTTCAGAACATGACTGGGTAAAGGTGGTTAGATCACAAGCCCGTAGCACAGGCGATGATGAATCAGCAGAGACAGCCTCAGGGGAGGACTTAAGGGCTCCCATATCCAGACAGGGCGTCTCCTCCTCCCCCCCCCCCCCCCCCCCCCCCGGGTACGAGTACTCTCTGCAGTCAGTTCTGATAAGTGAGGAACCTGTGTTTCAAGAAGAAACTCAAACCATAATCTCTGTACTGCTATTTGCAGACTATCAGGCTTTGGTTTTTGTGTATCCATCTGAGTCAGGCTTCAAGCGGCTGAGTAGGGCATATCACCAAGTACTTCCTCTCTCTTTCTCTTTGTCTGTCTGTCTGTCTGTCTCTCTTCTCTCTCTCTCTCTCTCTCTCTCTCTCTCTCTCTCTCTCTCTCTCTCTGGGAATGCCTCTCATGTCTCCATCACCCAAAGCCTGAAGTCAAGTGAATCACTCACTCTTACAGTCCTGTGGATTCTCGCTTCTTTCCACTGCTTCCACCTGGCAAAACACACATCCGATCCTGGCACTCCACTGCTAACACCCTCCAGTGGATGGCAACAGCCTCGGGAAAGACCAACGAGCTCGCACAGGGCCTCTGAGATCCCATAGCCTGGCACCCTTCCCTCCCCAGCCTGTTTGCAGCACGCACCATACCAGCACTGAGCCGTCCAACTCTGCATACCCTGGGCTTCCTGCCTCTAGGCTGGTTGTCCTTCCTCCCAGAACACTTCAGCCACCCTTGCCACCTGCCTAGGTCACTTTGCCTGCCAGCTTCTCCCTGTTAGGGTTTATACACTGTGTCAATTTGAGAAGTCTATACATTGTGCCAACTTGAGAAGTCTGAAAGCTTAACTAAGGGATTTAGCAGCTCTTACATCCTGAGGTGTAGAGGACAAGCTGATAGCATTCTAGGATATTGTGTCAATTTGAGAAGGGCAGAAGTTTAAGTGATTCAGAAGGGGTCAGGGCCCTCGGTTTGTAACATTCTCAGCCTGTGCAAGAGGAAGGCATGTGAATGGCTTGAGTGCTACACCCACCCCAGGGGAGCAGCCTGCATACAACAAACGCAAATGAGAGGGATCTTCTGAGGAGCTCTAGTCTTCACCTTTAGCTTGGAGGTCATCTCCTGGCTGCTGGCACAGACTGTTCCGCTTCTGCCCGGGACTCTTTAGCCTTCACCGTAGACTCTTCGGCCTTCCATCATGGATTCTTCAGTGCTCTGTCACAGACCCATCGGCCTCCTGATACGGACTTGTGCGGGCCACTGCAGTGAGATCCAGCCCTTGGGCTGGACCCTTCAGCCTCCAGCTTGCAGACACCATCCTCACGCTCCCTCATCCGAATTGTGGCTGACCATTGTAAGCCAATCTTGTAATTTCATATGTTTTTGTGTATCATGTGTTATATCTGTTTCTCTAGCAAATCCTGACTGATACAAAAACTCGGTGTGAGTTTTGCCCAGTGGAAGGCCACCCTGGGTCCCACCCTGGGTCCACCCTGTGTGGAGACAGGTGCCACAATAGAGACTGGTCATGGCCCCATGAGTCCCTTCAAAGCACTTGACCCATGGTGATGCCCCTGTGTCTTCCCATCCCACCCATGAGATGTCAAACTTCTGGAGCAGTAATTGGCCATCCAGTGTTGCTTCCCAAAGAGTCTTATCCTTGTCACTACGGCTTTGCGAGTGGGATCCAAGAGCATGTGCTTTGGGCAGGGCTCTGTTGTCTCTGACATTTGAAAAGCTTAGTTCTAATGTAGGTTAGTTTAGGCTCTGAGCGGGTTCTCAGTGATGGATCATGAATGTGACTAAAGTCTCTTTCAGAGTCCTCTGAATCTTCCATGCTTGACCACACCCACTCTTTGCTATTTAAAAGGAAAGAGTAAGTAACTATGCTTTTCTAATGCCAGTTTCATTCCTTTACGAATCCCTAGCTGAGGGAGAAGAGAGACCCAGGAGTCTTTCTGCCACTTGCTCCTGGTCCTTCTTCTGGTCTCAGGCTGTTCCAATGGTCCAAGTTTATCCAAAAACCTTCCTGACCAAGGCAAGAGGCAAAGTCTGAAGGACCCAGGGACACTTTGGTTTGTTTCAAAGGTTGATACTCTTTAAAGAGTTGCTAATATAAGGAAAGAGAATATTACTCCCTGACCACAGAGACCTGTGACTAATTAGTGCTTGGCAAGGATGAGGTTGCAGCATCGAGTAGGAAAGATCTCTCCCTAATAAAATGACTGATGCTACATGGACGAAGGAGATAAGCACCAATCAAAGAGCTGTGCTACCAAAGGCCCATCCTGAGCAAGGAGTGGGCTCTGTGCTTAGCGCACACGGTTTCCCACAATCTTTATTAGCACCCATGTCACAAGTAAGGAAACTGAACCTCAGAAAGCAAATAGGTCACCCAAGGTAACGTATCAAGCACATGGCAGGAGCAGGCCTAGCAGTGCATGGCTCTGCTCCCCAGTCCTCTCTACCGGCTGTTCAAGCTGGGACTAAGGAAGGGTAGGTCTCTAGGTGGAGCCTGCCACCTGTCTTATAGGGTGAAGGCTGGAGTGGGTCTCTCTGGGCCTCAGCACCCTTTCTTGTCTGTTGTATATTTGGATTTCCTGGTGCTTTCTTAGAAAGGATCTCCTGGGATGTTAAGGCAGGACATTCACAAGTTCAAGTCTAGCCTAAGGAATTTAGAGAGGACTTAGGGAGATCTTGTCTGAAAATAAAAAATAAAAAGAGTTGGGGACATAGCTCAGTGTGAAGTCCCTGAATTCAGTTCTCAATACTACAAAAGAAAAGGTCTCACTCTAGGGCCCAAGAACCTGAATTTTCCTTCAGCTTGACTGAGTGACTCTGAGGGTGGGAAATAAAAGATACACTTCCTGCTTATTCTACTGTCCTTTCAAGGTCAAGTTTCCAGCTGTTCTTGCAAGTCCTGCAGCACCACAGAGACTGTCACGAGGGCTTGAGGCTGATGACAAAGCAGGATGCTGACCATGTTCCCTTCTGCTGTCAACATCACACTTCTTTGCTGGTTCACACGCAGAATTTATGTGTAGGATATCTCATAATGGAGTCTATGTGAGTGAAAGAATGAATGAATATGAATGAATGAATGAATGAATGAACAAATGAACCAATGAATGAATAGATACAAAGCTTAATGATGACAGAGGTTCCCAGGTCTCTCTCTCTCCCTCTCTTTCTCTCTCTCTCTCCTTTAGTAACTGGGGTTTCATTGAACATTGGCAAGTCTTGTTCATGGTGTGCTGTGAGGAATGGCCTTGTCTCTGCCACAGCCCAGCTTTCCTAGAGACTTGTGGAGCCACATGGCAGACATGCACATTACTGATTACTTCGTTGGTCTACACTGGTCACCACAGGGACCTCCCCATTGCAAAACTCTTTCACACATGATTCTATGAAGTGTGTGACAGCTACGTTAAGATCAGGATTTCAAGGTTTGGAAAAGTCCCTCCCATTCAGTGACTTCACCATCTTTGCCCCTGGCCTTTTGAGGCTCAGCAAACTATCCTTTGGCCGTAATGGCCAACTCAAATCCCACCTCCTCTGGGAAGCCTCTGCTCCCCTGGGCAGTTTGATCCTTCCTCTTCTGGATCCCCTCATCACTGCAACCCCAGGATAGCATTTTCCAAGTAATGTGGCACCTTTTCTATCCTTCGTGACCCTCCCTGCTGGGCAATGAGCAGCCCCAAAGCAATGGCTCAGTGAGTCCCTGAGGGAGGGTGGGACTGATGGCTAAATGAATGAGTGAGGACATAGGCACCCAGTTTCTCCTCAGCTAAGCGTCTTCATTCATGATCTCCCGCTTTAGCTAAGTTCCAGCCTCCCTGCTTCTCTGAGCAGTGCCAGCTCATCCTTGTGCTCAGCATGCAGCACTCAGCCTGACTGATGAGGCCCACAGTTTTCCTGGTTCTGTACTGGGACCAGAGACACAGAAGCGAGCAGGGGAGGAGAGGCTTTTCCTCGTGAAGTTTTTCCTGGACCTGGACTTAGGTCAGGGCACTACTCACACACAGTGTTAGCAGTTTGTGTTTTTGTCTGTGGCTTGAAATCCCCATGAGGAGCAGGATCATGGCTCACTCATCTTTGCAACCACCCAAGTGCAGTGTGTGGTGAACGTCAGGTACTCAGTAAGTGATGGACAAGTGAGGGTATTAGTCAACCTTTCAGCACTGTGACAGGATACTTGAATACACAATGTAAAGTAGGAAGAACTTGCCTGGAGTCTCAATTTCAAAGGTTTTAGTCCATTGTTGGCTGGTTCTAAGACAGGAAGTTAGTGGCAGGGGGGCCATGGCAGAGCAAATCTGCTCACTTTAAGGTAGCCAGAAGCGGAGAGACCAGGAAGAGAACTAGAGACAAAGACAGAGAAAAAGAGGGAGACAGAGGTGGAGGCGGGGGAAGAGGAAGGAATAGCTGAGCACAGGGAATACCCTCTGGGTCTGTTACCCAACCAGTAACCTGTTTCTTGCACCTTTGCCCAGGTCCTAAGAGCTGGACTTTTAGCTAGGAGCTCATCAGTGGGTCAGTCCATTGATGAGGATAGTGGCACCATGATCTTTTCCCCTTCCAAAAGCCCCACCTCTGAACACATGTACCTCTTAACAAACATTTTTATCTAAAACTTAACAGAGGGTGAGCAAACAGACACAGATCATAAGTCCGGTTCTTCTCCTTTCCTCTATTTCTGGGACATATCCAAGACCTGGGACTAGTCTGGAAATATATTTCCTAAAGTTTCCAGAATCTTGGGCAGCACCCTGAGCAATGAGCACCTGTATTCTTCAATATTTTGACTACTCATGTTTAATACAGGACATTAAAAAAAATCTATGCGAGAATGATTTTGTGTGTGTGTGTGTGTGTGCGCACCTCCATACCCCATAACCACTCAAAATTGTCACCAATTTATTGGTGAAATATAGAAGTATGTCCTATGGTCAAGAATTGCTCAAGTGAAGATTTAGAAATCAAAATAAAGAATAGTAACTGTGTGCAACATGCTGGAGCCACCTTAACAAAGTTGATTGTATGCATAGCACATACACAAATACACACACATATGTGCACACACATGTCCACTTGAGAAGTAGTGTTACCTTAATGCTCAAGACAAACATCATTTCATGACAGGGAGATAAACCAGGAATCTGCCTTCATCTTTTTTCAGTACTTCCCTGGAGGACATGGAGGAAATCAGGGATGTGGCAAATGTTTTGACAAGCCTAGACTCTGTTTGGCTCCCAGTATTTGCATGAACTCAGGAAAAAGCACTTTACCTCTCTGATCTTTGGTCTCTTTGACTGCAAATCAATAAAATAGTAAATAGGGAAACATATTCCACCTCCTTTCCTTCAGTGGTGCTTGTGTGGTATGTGTGTGTGTGTGTGTGTGTGCATATGTGTACAAAAGTAAAAGTTCTGGAGACAAGAGGAGCTTACAGTATGGTAAACCAGAAGTGAAGAGAAGAATGAGCTTCTAGCATGAGCACAGGAGTTGGATAACAGTCTAACTGAGAGCCTACCCCCTACAAACTATGTGGCCATAATAAAATTATTTGAACTTACTGAGCTCCACTTTTCAGAAAAGTGAAAATAATATGAATGTATCTGTCTTCAAGATCTGTAACTGTCAGACACGTCTCTTCTAGTTTCAGGTCAGCCACGGCCTAGAATACCTAGTTTCAGGTCAGCCATAGCTAGAACTCCTGAGTTTTCCAGCCATAAGATATGAGTATTAAGCTCAGAAAATGAGGTAGCACCCTCCCAAATGACAAAAATGTAAAGACAAAGTTGAGATGTGGAGCCAGTGGATCTAATAGCTACCACAGGTGGGAATTTCAGGTACTTTACAACTGACTGCAGCCCCTACAAAATCTGAACATCTGCAGCAACTTGCATCTGGCAATTTTACTCCTACCTACCTTTGCCCAAGGAATATGCTAGAAAACTCTTAGCACCTCTGAAAATTCCACATCCCAGTCCACCGTAGGATAAACAAGTGGATTAGCTGTGGACTCTTCATCACAGAGCATCACAAGCACTGAGCACAACCTCTACAACCATACAGCATCAACTTCATGAATTAACCCCCATAAACAACATGTAGAGCTAAAGGAGACAAGAACTAGATTCTGCGTGATTCCATGAAATGAAAAAGGAAAGCAAGCAAGAAAGAAAGAATCTACATTGATAGTGTTAGTAACAGGTCCTAGGGCTAGCTGAGGTAGTTAGGTGAAGTAAGGTAACAGGGAAGCTGCTGGAGGTGCAGGTTACCATTAATTTCTGAGGATGGGGCACATATCTGACTCTATTGCATTCAGCTCCTGAAATTCATCAAGCTACACATACACTTAAGTCAGGTATATTTTTCTGTATGTTTGTTGTACTTTATTTTTTAATAAAGGAAGAAAGGAAAGAAACAAAAGTGGGGAAAGGAGGGAAGGAAAGAAGGAAGCATTTCATCAAAGGGAGGGCAATAAGATTGATCACTAACTTTTGTACAGAAACAATGCAAAGTAGAAGACAATGGAATGACATCCTTAAATTGCAGAGAGAAAATAATGGGAAACCAGACTTCTTTATAAGCAATAAAGGTATTTGTATAAATAAGGTGATGAGAAAATGTTTGCAGGGAAACAAAATCAGAATATACCATAAAGAATATTCTTTAGCCAAGAGGAAATCAATGCTAGAAAGAAGTATGGAAGTGACAGAGTGAAGAAGGAAGAGCATCAGAAAGGATAAATATGACAGAAAATGGACTGCGCAGAGTGGTCATTATAATTCATGGCATTAAAAATAATTGTTGGGCAAAAATGCAACAAAATCAAAGAAATGACCAAAAACAGTGTTGTGGGGCTGTGGAGGTAGCTCAATGATATAGCACCGGCTTAGCATGCCTGAGGCCCTGGATTCCGTCGCTAGCATTCCAAAGAAAAAAATAGAATATTATTGGTGTGACAGAGTGGCCTGGTCCCTCTCATGCATGGAGAAAAGGAGCATGTGTCCCTCTAAGAATTTCCATGCAAGCAGCAGTCTCCTCTGCTGAGATGGGACTGTGATGCTGGCTGCCTGACAGGTCCTGCCAAACTGCCAGGTTTGGTGCTAGGGCTGCACAGGAAGGATGCATTTTTAGACTTCTCAAGTACCTGAAACTTTGGATGATCACAGTCTAGAAAACTGCAAATCCAATAAACAGAGATCCTTGTCCAAGATACATGGCCGGGACTTGCACCATCATCCCTTCTTCTCCAAAGGTTCTGCTCCCAACCACTTCATTTACAGAAATGTATTCTTGATGGGAAGCTAGGGTCAGTCTGCCATGCTGGGATTGGCCCATACACTCTAGAGATATTTACTTATGAATTTGCAGTATCTCTGAGTGTGTAAGTGAAATGGTTATACTTACAATGTCCCACTAACTTAACAGTGTTATTGCCCACTGATTGGGTGAGAAATTTGAGACCTAGAATGTTTTATACTTGCCAAAGATCAGAAATCCTGACTGGGGTAGGGTGGGTGTGGATCAGGCCAATGGCTCCTTTCTCTTCTCTTAGCCAAAGCAAAAGTACCCACAAAGCCCACATCCTAACTCCACTTACCAGGAGGATAGAGTAAAATCTGTTTTCGAGGTCTGTCTATCCAGTGATGATTTGGATGATCTCAAACCCTTGCTTGACAACAAAAGCATTGGCAGTAAATTGGACAGTGAATTTCCAGCCACCTTGTACTTGCCTATGTAGAGCACCATGTCAAGGATTTCTGCACCTCTGCGAAGTAGGAGACAGAAGAAAGGAGAGCGGAAGAGAAGTAGAATTGTAAATTGAGAGAAGGTAAAGGAAGAAAAAGACACATAAAGGATCCCTAAAAAGGGAGGTTTTGGTGCTGGGACCTAAGTGCCATGCAATCAAGGTGGCAACTCTGTACCCAGATACACACACATGTAAAAATGCATTCACTTTTGCATGCTATGCACATCACACCAGGTAAAACAAGACACATGGAAAGAGAAAGGGCCCCGGCAGTGTGTCTTTCTACCACAGGCCCTTCTCACCACCAGTCTGATTCCATCATGCCTTGTCTGTTTCCATCAGCTTAGCATTCCTGTGTGGGATGATTCACAGTTCACAGATGAGGGGGCCTGTCTTGCTGCTTGTCCACACAAGTTCAGTTGGTCTGCTAGAAACTCTGCCTTTTCACCCGAAAGTGATTCACAGTCCACGAGGTTGTATGGAATCCTCTGTCAGGCATGGTTACACAGGGTTACACAGGGGAGGGACATATCTGTCTCCTTGCCCTTGCTTCCCTGCCCTTCCCTACCCCCCATGACTGCTTGTCATTCTACTTGGGGTGAACTGCTTGGTGTGCAGTGAAGTCACCCACACGCCAGCTCTACTGCTACAGAGGACTCCAAGCACAGGGTGCCCAGGGCACCCAGGGTGCCTGGGGCTGCTTTTCCCTGCCTGCTGTTTCCTCTTCAAAGCAGCTCAGCTCTAAGAAGGATGCAGGGTTTCTTCTTCCTGTTTGGTGGGAAATGGTCCATGGCAAAGTCAGATTAAAGAACATAAAACTATGTCAAAACTCCAGCAGGAACTGGGGAGCGGAGGCGGGGGGCGGGGAGAGACTTTCTGTCTCTTATCTCAGAGCCTGTCTGCTTGCTTTTTCTGCTGAGCTGCTAGACTGAGCAGAGGACATAGACAAACGTGTTTTCATTAAAAACATCCCTCAAGTGGGTAATCTGTGCAGGATTTGGAAAAGCTGGCTTGAAAAGGCCAGATATTAGGGTAGGGCTTTGGGTTATTCATTAGCGTAAACCACTGCCCTAACCCACTTCAGACTCATTAGGGGTGTTAATGTTTGTTGAACAGACATAAGCAGGGAAAAGTTTAAAAGTAACCCCTCTCCGCTCTGTACTGGAGATCAATCCAGGTACACCTGGGCTAACCAAGTCGAGTCTCAAGTTACCACTGGTTACTGAAATCCTATCATGGATCAGAAAATATTGCCCTCACTGTTTCCTTCTTAACTCAAAGGCACACATCTCTGAAGTTCCTGCATACACTGAGAACCGTGCTCAGCTCAGTTACTGAGGGATAGGACCAGCGCTAGGCCCTCAAGTAACTCTGCAAGAGGGCAGACAGCATGGCAAACATGATCTGGTATTCTCACTGCTGAGGCACATGCCAACGTGAGAAGTCATCATGGCTGGGGCACTTGGAAGAGAGGCAGGTAAACTGCAAACATATTTCAGTGGAAGCTCAGAAGTTGAAGAGAGGAAGGAGACCATGAGAATTTGCCAAACTCCACTGAGTTTCCACTGTCTCCACACTGTCAGTCCTCACCAAGGCCATTTAAAGGCAGGATTTTTTCTGCTTTTGAAGATTAGGACATAGACACTCCAAGAGGTGAAGATGACAAATTTGAGGTCACTGAAGTAGGATGTAACAGAGCCATGGCTTGGATTGTAGCATTCCTGGTGTAGACAGCAGATCATAGCGTAGAAGAAGATTGGTAGGTTAGAGCCTAACCAAATGCCTTTCCTGCAAAGAATTTGCAATTTATCCTCAGGTAAGACTGCAACTCAGCAGCCCAGAGGCTACACTGGGATTGTGATGAATCTTTTTTAAAAAACTGTCATTTAACAAATGTGTTTATGGAGATATAATTCACATAACCATAAATTTCATCAACTTAAATTATAGAATGAATTCGTCAATTTTAGCATATTTGCACATTGGACACCTTCCACCATGAGCTACTGTTGGGATATTTCATCCCCATAAAAAGAAACCCCACACCCATTTAGCAATTATTCTCCATCCTACTCACAGCCAGCCACCAATCTGTGCTGTGTCTATACAGATTTGCCTATGCAGGATATGTGATCAGCATAGTCTTTTGCAACTGACATCTTCCAGTTAGCAGAATGTTCTCAAGCTTTGTCCAAGAGTTACCATACATCAATGTAGCATTTCCTTTTATTATGAATAATATTCCATTGAACAGACGTACCAAATTTTGTTTATCCACTCACTAGTCCCTTGTTGTTTCCACTGTTTGACTATTATGAATCATGCTGCTAGTGATACTGGGGAATGAAACTCCCGACCTATCCTGTCTGGTATGAGCTTGTGTCCTCTAAAACCACAGAGAGAATTTTAGGAACAATGGAGGTGAAGCATAGAATATATTTATTGAGGGAAAGCTTCTGTCTGAAGAGAGACAGAAGAGGGTCCCAAGTGGGTTGCCCAAGACTCTGTCTTTTCCAGGGACTTTTATACAGTAAAACCATGGGTTCAAAGTGGGACATAACTATAGTTAGCCAATAAGATCAATAGTTCAAGTAAAATTGATTACATTAGGAACAAATGGGGAAGCGAGTCGTGTAGAAAGTGGGCATTCTTAGCAGTGACTCTTCCGTAGGAATTGGAATGGTGACTCCTGATTTCAAGGTGATCCAGATTTAATCCCTAAGGATTATACTTAAGGTTGTGGTTGCATTTGTTTTGCCTTCTGTTTTGAGATCTGGCCCACAGCAAGAGGTGTGTGTCCCCTCCAAGTTTATCAGATACCTGGTCCTCTGTGCCAGCCTCCTTGAGGGCCTAGCCCTGTCTGACTGCCTATAATATTTCTAACTGGCTCATCTGCATGTAACACTAGGAACATTCATGTGTAAGGTTTTTATGTGGATTTATGTTTTAATTTCCCTTGGGTGCACACCTAGGAGTAGAATTGCTGGAAAACTCTATTTAACACTTGGCAGAACCGCCATATGGGTTCCAAAGTGGCTGTACCATTCTGTGTTCTGTTGTAACCTAACTCAAGCGCTGCCATTCTGTTCTGTATGTGCCGTGGTCTTTGTCCTAAACTGCAACCATTGTCCCAAATCGCACTTTGTACTTCTTGTGACTCCAGTAATTGTGTTCTTCCCATAATGCCTGCCCCCAGCATGATGTATTCTTGGAATAGACTAGCCACAAACCTCTGTACTCTGACCCTAGGCAAACAACAAGATGTCCTGTTTCCTCAGGAATGCACAGGTGTGCTGATGAGCTAGCTTTCCCCCTAATATCAGCCTGTCTCTTGGGACAACTTGCCCTTTGCTCCCCCACACCTTTGCGGTTTTTCCCTTTATGAACCACCCCAAATCTTAGCCTAGTTGCACAGCAGTGTAAATTACACCTGCACTCTGTGTCGCTGGATACCAGCCTAAATAAAAAGCGCTGTCTTCTTTTCCCTCCAAGACGTCTTGGCCTTTTTACTCTTTTGGCCTTTTTACAATTTTCCTTTTATTTTGGGGTGCAGCCTTTTGGGGTAAAGCATGTTCCCAGCAATAATGAGGGTCCCACTTTCTCACTGATACCTGGTACCCATCTTTCTGATTGGAGTCATCCTACTATCTGTATAAAACAGATTCCTCACTGTGCTTTTGACTTGTATTTCAGTAATGACTAATAATATGAGGCATCTTTTGTGTTGACCATTTAGATATCTTATTTGAAGAAACAGTTAATCAAATTTCCTATTCACTTTAAATTGATGTGTTTTATTAAGTTGAAAGGGTCCTTTATATAGCCTGGGCACCTCAGATATAATCCGTAAATACTTTTTAACTCCTGAAGCTTGTATTTACTTTCCTGGTGGTATCATTTGTGGTTCCATGCTGAGGTATCAAGTATGTGTCTAGCTGCTAATGTTCTTGTTCATCTCCTTTGCTTCTTCCTCCTCCTATCCCCCTTCCTCTCTTTCCTCCTTGTTTTCTTTCTCCTCTTCTTCTTCAAATGATGGATTGCATTAGTTTATTTACTTGTTTTATACAGAGACTCTTGTGAGTATCATACATGCCCTTGGACAAGACTTCTGTATTTGAAGGCAGGATTCTGTGCATGATCCTGCTGCCTAGGAAGTGCCACCACTGAAGGCGGCCAACAGAGCCGTGGGTCAAGAAGTCAGTTGCTTTTAGCCATGTCCTCAGTGCCCCGCCATGGCAGTGAGTATAAACTGCTGGAGAAGACAAGGGAAGGTCAAGGCGGCCAGCCCAGGGTCTCTTTTCTCCATCCCAGGCATATCTTTTTTACACTGAGCTTGCTGTAGCCAGGTAATTTTACTTACAAGGGACACAATCTAACCCTATTTCAACCGCAAGGGGAGGGCTTGGGGTTTAGCTCAGCAGCAAAGTGCTTGCCTGGCAAGTGGAAGGTTCTGAGTTCAATGGCCCGTACCAAAAAAGAAAAATATATATAAGGAGAAGGAAAATCATTCAATGGACAAGTGTAGTTTCATTTATATAACTGAAAGAAAAATTCAGCAACTACATCTTAATAATAAAAAGAACAGTCATGGTAATCAGCAAATAAATTATGGTAAGTAATCTATTGCAATCCCTCACAGCCCTGCTCACAGGAGACGCAATTAAGATCTTGATTGTGCAGAGGAGGAAACAGAGACTCAGGGAAGTTAAATAAGGAACCTGAGGTTACACAACAGGGAAACTTTGGAGTTTTATCTGAACGCACAAATCCTGTCTCCTTCCTCCTTCTTCCCAGCTTCTTACTAACCCTGCTGAACACAGAAAGCAAAACTCAAGGCCAGAGAATGATCTAGATACGTGGAGATAAAGCAAAGTTCCTTCCAGTAAGTGGCATAGGTGACAGACTTCACGCTTTACCCCACAATTAAGAAAGGGGTGTGTCCCTTGACTGATAAACTCTCAGGATTTCTCAGTAGGAGGGACAGTCTTTCCCTCCCCCCCCCAAAAAAGGCCCAGAAAGGATTTCACACTGGAGCAATATAGAATAAAAAACAGACAAGTAAAATTTGTGTTAATAAAGAACAAGAATTCTCCCATAACCCTCTCATTGTTTGAATAAACAATGAAAAAGGTTAATATGTCAGTATATATTTAAAAGTATATTATTATCTATGAGGCAGCTTTTGTTTATGGAATAAAGTATTTAAGGTTGATTATTATATTATGAAAATCAGAATATAGTTTTCCATAGGTCTTTGGATCCAACTTGAAAATACATTTAAACATAGACTATATTTTAACCATTTATTTGAAGGAGTCTCTTTTTGAAAGTTGCAATAAACCTAAATATCTTTGAGCAATGAAGCCAAGTGACATTCATTAACCCCCTCTATTGTTTAAACTAATAATAAGCACAAAGTACTGAAAGCATTCATAATCAGTAAATTTACAAGCAGAATGACTTTCAGATTGATATAGGTGAATGAAATTCCTGACCTACTATGTCCAGTAAGAGTTCGTGTTCTCTGAAATTGAAGAATGAATTTTAAGAACAACAGACGTGAAGACTAGAATATATTTATTGAGAGAAAACTTCTGTCTGAAGAGAGACAGAAGGGGGTCCCGAGCTGGTTGCCCCTGACTCTGTCTTTTCCAAGGATTTTTATAGAGTAAGACCATAGGTTCAGGATGGGGGAAGACTGGGAACTCACAAGGCAGATGGGCATAAGGTGGGACATAACTATAGTTAGCCAATAAGATCAATAGTTCAGGTAAAACTGATTACATTGGGGACAAATGGGAAAGCAAGTCACGTAGAAAGCGGGCATTCCTGGAGCTGTGACCTTTCCCCTAGAGGGATGGGATAGTGGCTCCAGGGTGAGAGGGAACTAATTAGAATATCAGTCTCCAGGATGTAGATGCATTTGTTTGATCCTTTGTTTTGAGACCTGGGCACAGCAAGAGGTGTGTTTCTCCTCCAAGGTCATCAGAGATCTGGCCCTCTGTGCCCCCTTCGAGGGCCTAGCCCTGTCTGACTGCCTAGAATATTTCTAACTGGCTCAGCTGCCTGTAACAAGATTCCTTTAAACAATCAAATATAGTATGTTTTATAATATTTTGTAAGTTTTCTTAATGAAAAATCAAGTGTAAATTAAATAATTATTCAGGTATATTTAAATTATCATTATGAGTCTAATCTATTTGTAATACTTCAAATGACTTTTTATTATACAGCACTTAAATAGCTAACACTGGCTGGTTCTCACCACAGAATCATCTCTGTGATTTACATCGCTCTCTGTAAACAATTCTAATATTTTTCAGAGTGGGAAGGGACATACTGCTAAACAAGCACATATATTTAACTCCATAGGAAGCTTCGCTCTAAATCTATGACCTCCAGAGACTTCCATCCAGAGCCCTGGGGTTTACGTGGAAGGATAACTTTTTAATTCATTACAGTGGCCATGTTGAGACCTTTTTTTTCTACTTACAATGACAGCAGAAAACTAACGGTCCACATTTGACAGATGGGAATAGAGTTTGCATACTGTACCCTGATCTGATTTTACAGATCTAATCCCTGTATGTGGGGTCACACACTGCTTATCCTTCTTTAATACCCACACCCCATGCACCCTGGTTCCCAGAAAAAAAAATTGTGTATTTCAGCATCTCACTAAGCTAGGTAACTAGGAGTGGGCTGAGAAAGAGAAGTAAGCAGAAGTGTTGAGCTGGAGGAAATCTGCAGGAAATGTCCTTAAAGGCGAATTGGGCACTTCTTAGTTTTCTGAATGCCTGTACCTACCTGGCACCTTTTTTGTGGGTACTGGGAATTGAACTCAGGACCTCATGCTTGCCAGGCTGACTGGGAAAAGCAGTGGTGGTGGTAAAGCATTCAGTTTTATTTATGCAAATCCGGTGATGGTATCTGCAGGAGTTAAAATTAGGTTTCCTTGCAGAAAATACAGAACAAGGACTTAATCATGTGGAAGTTCAACTCCCTCTTTCCCAACTCCTAAGAGCTATTTTACCACTTGATAGGAGACAGCCTTCTCGTATTTGGTTAGAAAAATAGTTTTACCAAATTAACACCCAAAATTTGTCACAGGATGTCATTCCCTGCTTCAAATTGAGGCCACAGCTCCCATGCAAGGTAGATTTAGTTGCCTCCAGAACCATCAAATACAAAAAACTAGAATTAGTTTATATTTTATGTGAGTCTACAGTTCAAAACATGTAAGTCAACAATGCTAAAGTGTCTCTTAAATTGATACACATAAAAATAGCAATGGGTAGTTTAGTGAGCACTTACTATGTGTCACAAAACCGTATTTAACCTCTGAAGTAGTGCTGAAGGTTAATCCTTTCACAGTTTTTATTTTAGAGGCAAAGAAACTGAGGCCAAACATCTTGCCTAAGTTTATATGATGGTTCCACTCCACAAGCCACAAAACCATAGAGGAGCTCCATTAGTGGGACTAGTGTTGTGTAGTATTTTAATTATCAAAGTGGAAAAAAAATTGTGGACTTAGCCTCAAGGATATTTAACCTATTAAGATGCATAAAAATGCAGATTGCACATATATGCACATCATTCTTATTCTTATAAACATGGAAACCTTATATGTCAAATTAGGATATGTATGTATAGTTTCAACTGGACAAAGTAACTGACTCTCTTTGGCGAAACCCTTCAAAACAAAGCAAAGCAAAACAAAACAAAATAAAACAAAGCAACACCAGGGGGTTGCAAAATCGACCTTGCTACCTCAATGTTAAGGTCATCCCACCGGCCCACATGTTCAGAAGGAATTATAGAACTTCCCCACAGAGAGGAAGGTGAACTGGCAAAGCCCTGACATTTGGCAGTTATGAAACTGTAATTTCCACTCTCATTTATAAAACATTTGCAGAGATGTGGACAAGTATAATACACATAGGAAAGATACTTAAATTAGTAATGGCCATCATTTATTGAACGCTCCCTAAGTGTCTGGCACTGAACTAGTAAGTGTTTTATATGTGAGATTTCTCCTAAATGATGCTGAGGACGGTGCATGGTGCCCACTTGGCAGATGAAAGTCTAAGACTCAAGGATGCAAAGCTGTTACCCAGCTCACCTGCCCAGCCACCTGGCTCACGGTCAGTCCAGGCCTCTCTGCTTCACTTCCTCATGCCCACAGCAGGGCTGGGGTTCAGTCTTCACCATTTGACCTCTTGCTCAGTCTCCAAGGATAAAGTGCTTGGGTTTTTTGTTTTTAATTAAGTTTATTGGTACATTTTAGGTATACATAATGATCACTGTCATCATAGGGAATTTGTACCTGTGCACAATATGTCTTTATTCTTTTTCCCCCTTTCTCTTCCCCTCCCCTCAATCCCTCTTCCACTCTTTATTTACCAAAAAGCTTTCTTTTCATTTCTCCCTTATTTTTCCTTTTCCCATTTTCCATTTCCCTTCCTTCCCCTCTCCCCCATTCCTAGTTCCGCTTCCCATTTGAACTCTTTTTTTCCTTTTTCACAATATCTATTATACACTTTGGTCCTTACTGACACGTTTGGCGTCTTGCACTAGAAAAACAATGTGGTATTTATATATGTGTGTGTCAAGTTTATTTCACTTAAGAATACAGTCTCAAGGTGCATCCATTTACCTAGAAATGTCTCAAGTTTATCTTTTTTTTTTTTTTTTTTTTTGCTTTTTGAGACAGGGTCTCCCTAAGCAGTTCAGGCTGGCCTTGAGCTCACTTTGTAGCCCAGACTGGTCTCGAACTCACAAAGATCCTCCTGCCTCAGCCTCCTGAGTGCTGGGATTACAGGTGTGAGCCACCACACCTGGCAAGTTTATCTCTTTTTATGGCAGACATCTTCTTTATCCATTCATCAATTCATGGGTATTTGTGCTGTTTCTAAGATTTAGCTATTACAAACTGTACTGCTATGAATATGGGTGTGCAGATATTGCTCTGGTATGATGCTTTTAATTCTTCTGAGAAGACACTAAGAAGGGAAATAGCTGAGTCAAATGAAACCTCTGTTTTAGTTTTTTTGAGGAATCTCTATACTGATTTCCACAGTGGTTGTGCCAGTCTACACTCCCACCAATAGTGTTCCTTTTCCCCCACAGCCCCACCGGCATTTGTTATTGGTTAATTTCTTGATAAATGCCTTTCTTTCTGTTTAGTTTTTATTTTTATTTTTTTTATTTAAAGGGATAAAACAGAAAAAGGAGAGAAAGATTGCAGAATTTCAAAAAAAACAGTAAGAAATCACTAGTTGATAAATTACATATTGCTTTTTTAGAAATAGTTGTTCAAGTTACAAAATTAAAGCACACAAAACAGACACTCAAGCAATAAGACTGCAAACAGATCTGTTCAACAATCAAACAAGAACTAAGAAATATGGGTTTCAATCCTGCACACATAAATATACACGCAGTTATATCTTTTATAGCACTTCCTATTTTCTCTTTTTTACAATAGCAATTATACATTTTTTTATTTAAAGAGAAAAAAACAGGAAAAAGGTAGAAATATTACAGAATTTCAAGAAAAGAAGATAAACAGTAAGAAATCACTAGTTGATACATTACATATTGTTCTTTTAGAAATAGTTATTCAAGTTACAGGATTAAAGCACACAAAGTAGACACTAAAGGAGTGAGAATGCAGACAGATCTATTCAACAATCCAACAAGAACCTAAAAATATGGTTGTCAATCCCACACATCTAAACATACATGCAGCTATATCTTTTATAGCGGTTCCTATTTCCTCTTTTTTTTTTACAATAGCAATTATACATTTTAAAAATTTTATTTAAAGAAAAAAAACAGAAAAAGGGTAGCAACAATACAGAATTCTAAAAGAAAGAAAGAAAAAAGAGAATGAGAGAAAGCCCCACTAAGAAATCAGTAATTTATAAATTACATACTGTCATCCTGGATGTAGTTATTCAAGTTACAAAGTTAAAGGGTACATAGTAAATATTCAAACAGTCAGACTACAAACAGTTCTGCTCAAAGATCCAACAAAGATTCAGCAATATGGGCATCTATTTTACACACTCAAACATACATGCAGTTGTATCCCTTACAGCACTTTCTTTTCCTCTTTTTTTTACAATAGCAATTACACATTTTGGTTTTATTACTCTTGTAGTTCTTATTTACTTTTTACACTAGAGACAAAATACAATATTTATAAGTATGATTCTTATTTATTTCACTAATGAGGATAGTTTTAAGTTGTCTCCATTTGCCTATGAAGGCCTCAAGATCATCCTTTTTTAATAGCTGAGTAATATTCCATTGTATAAAAATGCCACATCTTTTTCATACACTCTGCAGTTGATGGGCATCTTGGTATGCCTTTCTTTCTGAAGTGAGACAAGGACAAGAAGGGAGATATCACAATCCCTGACTTGAAATTACAAACAAAGCTAGTATGATAAAAACAGTATGGTACTTATAAAAAAAAAATAAAACAGACTTGAGGATCAAAAGAACAGAGCAGAAGATGCAGAAACAACTCCAGACATACTCAGTCACCTATCTTTGACAAAGGAGTCAAACATCTTCACTGGAAGATAGTCTGTTTAATAAATGACGCTGGAAAAATTGGCTTTTCACATACTGAAGATTAAAATTAGACTCATATCTCTTACTATGTACTAAGCTAAAATAAAAATGGATCAAAGATCTAAATATTAAACTAGAAACACTAAATCTGCTGGAAGAGCACATGGAACTCTTGAAGACATGGGTGTAAGCAAAGACCTTATGAATGAAACCCCAATCAAATAGGAATTGTCACACAGAATCAACACCTGGGATCTCATCTTACTAAAAAGCTTTTGCACACCAACAGAGTAAAGAGAAAACCCACAGTGTAGAAAAATGTTTTCCAGCTGTTCCTCAGACAAAGGACTACTATCTAGAATCTATAAAGAACCAAAAAAAAGTCAGATTTCCCAAATTTAAATACTCAATCCAAAAATGGGCATCTGAGTTGAATACTCACTTCTCAGATGAACAAGGTAGAAACAGCATGTAAATATACCAAAAAAAAAAAAAAAGTTCAGCATCACTGGTCATTTGCGAGATGCAAATTAGAACAATGCTGAGATTCCAAGTGCTTGTTTTTTTAAAGAGGTTTGTTTTTAAATATCCTCAAATCATGACACAAAACATTTTTTATAGCTAAGAAGCCCCATGATTACAACAGTGAAGGTAGTAAGCTTGTGAACTCAGGCAGATGTTAAACATAGTAATTGCATTCTGCCTCTTTTGACTATTCCCAGGTTGACTCACAGACCAAAAGCTTTCCATCTGCAGACTCTTACAGATCACCCAAGCCAGGGGTTTCAGCCTGGGAAGAGTCTGTCCTCAGCACCGTGTGAGAGGACACTCATAAGAAGGTAAGCTAGCTTTGTTTTCCTGCCTGGACCCTGCACAAGTCTGTGTTTCTCCTCTGAAGCACCTTTCACCAGAACCAGTCTTCCTTAGTGCTGCAGCTCCAGGGAGTAGACCAGGAGATGATCTTGAAGACTGTGTACCCCCAATATCCAGCCCTGCGCTAGGCACAGAGCAGACGTTCAATGAGTATCTAGTAGGAGTCCCTCACATCCCATAGAACAGCTTGAAAATCCTGCTTGAAATTAACTTTCTAATTATACACACAAGAAAACTAACATCTCTAAATATGGTCAGCTCAGTCTTGCAGCCAGATAACAATAGCAACCTGTTTTAAAAAGACAGAAGCCTGAGCCCAGTGCAGGTCCACTGACTTGAGACTCTCTGGGGCAGGGCTGGGGGGTTTTGAGTTAGAATAAATCTCCTGAAGTCATTCTTGTGCGCATTAAAGTTTGAGAAGCAGGACTCTGAGGGTTCCTTGCCTGATACCAAGAGGTAGTTAGAGACTCAGAGAGCTGATATCTTTCTTCTGAGTGGCCAGATCAAAGAATCACTGCCTGCAGGGGTGGTACCTACAGAGAGCCTGCACTTGAGTAAATGATTCATTCCATAGCCTTTAGAGAGAACAGCCTTTTCTCTGGGCTCCCTTCTGGGCTCTTTGCATTTCCCACAATATCTCCAGACCATTTCACTCACACCTGGCTTCCACCACCACACCTGTTGGCTCTGAATGTAGTCTGATACCCAATCCTCAAATGCCTGAAAGCCTGTGACTTTCTTTAAACAGTGCCACAAGCTCTTTGCCACCTCTCCTGTGGGTATTCACATATTCAACCAGTCTTAGTTCAAAAATACCCGAAAAAATTGTATCTGTTCTGAAGAAGTACAGACTCTTTTGTACTTCATTCCCTAACCAGTGCAGAACAACAACTATTTATATCACATTTGCATGGCAAGCTGGAGATGATCTAAAGTATATGAGAGGATGTATGTCCTAGGCAAATATTATTCTATTTCATGCAAAGGATTTGAGCTTTGGCAGATTTTGATGTCTGAGGGGGTTTCCTGGAATCAGCTTCTGTGGATAATGAGGAATAATTATAGGATGAACTGATGTTATGTTACCTCTGAAGCTAGCTTTAAAGAGGCCTGTGTCCGTCTACCTGATCCTGTTGGAACACTGTCTCAGAATCGAGCTGTCAAGCTGTAAAAGGCTCCAGCCCCAAACAGATGTGCTCCGCTGGACAGAACCCATCATGCCCAGCCTTCATATCAGTCATGAGTGAAGAAACCTCAGACATCTCAATAATCTTCAACTTCCTGTCTTCTCTGAATGGTGGAGCTGAGATAAACCACTCTGCTGAGTTCTGTCTGAACCCCTGATCCACCAAACCCATGATCACAATGCAATGACTGTCTTATGTGTCTAATTTTGGCATCTGGGATTGGTCACTGGAACTGAGCTGTGACTGAATGCTCCACAAAACGTTGAAATGTAACTTACAGAAATAGTGCTCATCTCTTTTCCTTCTTCCTGGGAGCTGCCATATTTTAGAGACTGTCACCATCCACCCAAGTGTTAGGATTTGATGTGGGTTACAGTAACAGAGAAACTCTATAAGAAAAGAACTAAGTATTGTCACAAATTTTCTCTCACAAGCGATCCCAAGATAAGATTCTGCTGTCACTGATGCACTGCTCAGAAACGCCCTCAGGGATTAAGATCTCTCAAGTTTTTAACTTTGCCATCAAAGATGCTGTTCCCTCTGTAGATATCAACTGTGCTTAAAGAAAAATGAAACACACACAAAAAAAGTGAATCTGTTGCAGGAGAATGCAAGAGATGAGCCCTGGGGACAGTGTCACTAGCAATGCCTCTATCTACTCCGCTGGTGGAAAACAAAAGAATAAGCCCCCCTGCTTCTTCAGGCCGATGACCTGTCTACTTCATCACTTCAGAAGCACAACTGCACCCCTGGCCAGTTCCTTTGGCAAGATCCTGGCATCTCCTAGATGACTGAAACCATTCAAAAACATTTCCACTGACAGTGCCTAACATGGAGAACTTTCCAGAGCTTCCGTCTGCTCTCCAACAAAGCCTACACTCTTCCACCTGACTTCATGGCTTCTATGGGATTACAGGACACACGCTCAATTCACAGCAAAAGCCTGGGGGACCTGACCCTGGAAGTGGACCTTCAGATGATATCAGGTGCCCTATCACAGCACTACCCCAAGATGGGGAAATGACTAGTTCCCTGACCAACTGGTAACTCTCTGAGGATGGGAACTATGTCATGCTCACCTTCACGTGCCTAGCACTTAGTACAGAATCTGGCAAATAGTGGGTGTGTCCAATCTTTATTAGAAGGCTGAAGGAGGAATTGTACTTCTTCAGGATCTCTGCATACTACTGAGAAATATTACTTAATAAGCAAGCTACTACAAAGGTGTAAGGCAGCAGGGACCTAAGAGAAGGTGGGATTTTAAACATGGAGAAGATCACAGCCACATGGGGATACTAGTGAAGGTGGCTCTTAGCAATAAACCCACCCAAGGAAGGGTCTTGCCAAGTTGCTATGTGGCAGAATGGCCTCAAATTTGTAAACCTTCTGCCTCAGCCTCCTGAAGTATTGGGATCACAGCCTGGATCAGGGTTTATTCTTAAGAACAATTTTTTTTTTCTAGAAAACTCAAGCATATTTGTCTCCCTATCTTGGTGGTCCAAATAGGGATTAAATCTCACTCCTGAGCCTATTTCTGGCAAAGAGATTAGGGTGATCATGAGTGACTGAGACTAATGAGCAGGCTTAGTGTGGATCTTGGGTCTAACGTACCTGAGTGAAACATATTGCATGAGTTCTGCCAACTAGTTTTGCTAACTGAAGTGCCCACCAAGATCTCAGGTAAATCATGAGGAGGAGGTGCTTAAGGCTATGTGCCCTACATCTTTCAGTGCCAGACCTCCCAGATAGCTCCCCTTGTGCAGGGTCACCTAGGGAGTAGACATACGCTACTTGGGAAGCCTATGCAGGTTGAATTGGTGACCTGTCACCCTGAGGATGGGCCTGTCAATTTGATTCCTCTCCTTTAAAACCTAAAAAATTGAGTGGATCAACAAACTAAGTATAGAGGGGCTGTAGCAACAAACCATGCAGAAAAATGTAGGGGCTGCCCCAGGACTTAGCAGAGAAAGCCTGTGGACAAAGAGGGAACAGAGACACACGGGACACTCAACACAAGCACGGAGAGACAGACATATGGAGACAGCAGTCTGTCCTTCCATGTCCCAATCATAGCTTCATTCTGCCCACCCCAACCTCACCCTTTTTTCCCTAAGGAAACTTGAATTGTAAACAACCTCAAGAACTGAGGGAAAAAAAAAAAAACACTGAGGACAGCACTGTCCAAAACACAGACCACTGTGTGCCTGGCCCCTCTGCATGCTTCCCCAACCAGCCAGGCAGCCCCACTATTCCCTGAGCAATCACTCAAATGGGAGCAGAACCCATTAGGACCTTGCCAAGACAAGGGGTAGGATGCAATCCATTTCCTTAACAGTCATTACTGAGAACAAGGCTGGAGCTCTGAACACGTGGGAAGCGACGGTGAACACTGAATCAATGTCAGGGCTCCTGGGGGACCTGCTGGCAGGCGCTCCCTGCCATGACTAAGACCAGCTGTTCTCCAGCAGAGTGTGCTGGGAGGCATACTCAGGGGCACGGAAAGGAAGGCAGGCACACACCTCTGGCATACAGCTCTGTATCCAGCTCGTTCCTGGAAACGCTCCAGGTGTCAGAAATACAGCTTGCAGGAAATATCACAGCTAAATTAGGGAAAAAACCCAGAAAGGATGGAAGGGAAAAGGAAGGAAGGAGGAAAGAAGAAAGACAGGACTAGGGAGAGAAACCCTCTCTGCTTCCTGGGAAGAAACGTATTCTAACAGAAGGTAAGTGGGTCAGAGAGAAACAGCCTTGCCTGGGTTAACCCACCAGACTGGGAATAGATGCATGTGAGGTTCATCCTCTCATATAAATAAGGAAGTGTTTTTCACAGCATTACTTAACAGGGACCTTCCATCTCTGTGGAGTCAGCCAGGGGACCTGCTAAGAACCCAGGGATGCAACTGAGCTGTGTGCAAACTGGAACAGCTGGATGAGCTGGGGATACTTATGGGCCTGATGAGAACTTCTCTCCATAGGATGTACTAGGAGACAGTAGTCTTTACGTCAGTACAGTACTTTTCCATTCTCCTTGCAAGCAGTGGCACTTCTTTTGCTAATCCATCCAGTATCTGAGGATCTACCATGCCATCAGCCAAGGACTGGGATCAGCAGGCTGCCATACACAGCACACCCCCATCCACAGCAAGCCTGGCTACACGGCGAGGAAGGGCAAGTCCATGGCCTCCAGAGGTCCCTGTGAGGTCAGGAGCGTGGCCGCCCAACTTAATGCTTCTGGTGATGAGTCTGAGCAGCACCTCCGGGTGCTAATAATCCCAATGATCCATTTTAGAAAATGTTTCAGGACCACGCTAAAGGGGGCAGGTGTGGGTGCTCCTGGAACTCTGCTGTCCTCCTCTTGGACAAAGCATTCTGGAGAATGTCGGACACAGCCAAGTCTCACTAGGGTTTCAGAAAGAGCAACGCTCTTTCCAGGAAGGCCAGATCCTCTCTTTAGCACCAATACCAAAACCTACTGATCGGATCAGAGGGGTCAGCGCAGGTGTCTCAAACTCCTGGTGGCAAGAAAAAGACCAACATGACGCCTAGTGTCCAGTGGGGCCGAAAGGCTTGCATATCCATGTGTTTTGTTTTGTTCTCTTGGTTTCTCTGAGTACCTCTATTTTTCTTTTCCTTCCCTTTCTACTGGTTAATACCCGGTCCCCTAAAATCTATTTCTCCTCTCTCAGTATCTTTTTTCTCTCCCCGAGATCTTTCCTGGCACTTCCACCAGATCCCCTAGGGCAGGCCATGCGTCCGAGTGTGCAGGAACCTTCTCTGCAGAAGACCCCACGGCAGAGCACGCAGCAGATGCGACATCCAGTGGGAAGTGCTCTGTGTGCACTACTAAGTCATGTCATTATCACGACCCCCTTACCAGACAGGTGCCGTTAAGGAAAAGAATGTACAGTGATTCAGGACTAGCTCAAGTCCAGGCGCCGCTGCCCGGGTCCAGGCTTCCCGCAGCTCTCTGCTGGGTGAATGGCTAGAAGGGCTGTGCAACTCCACCGCAAAAGGCTCAGGCCTCCCGTTAGAGCGGCGGGAACAGAAGAGTGGACGAAGCCCCGGGCACCCTTTCCACTTCACACTCCACGGAAAAGTTACCAGAGCGGACGCGGTCCCACAGAGAGGATGACAGCTGAAAAAGCAGACTTTTCTTTAGAAATGCCTTCTAAACCAGCATTCTGCCCTAAAGCAGAATACGTCTCCGCAGTTCTCACGTTCCCCAAAGAGAGGAAAACAAAACCTAATTACAAGCCCTGGAGCCAGAGCCCCAGGCCGCCTTAGGGCCGGCTCCCGCCCGCCCGCCCGCTCTTCCGGCCCGGCCCGGCCCGGCCCGCTCTAGGTCTCCGGCAGCCTCCTCCCGAGGGTCGGCAGCAGGGGGCCGCGCTCGGCCTCACCAGCCCCAGGGCCCCGCCGCGCTCTCCGCCCCCTCAGTCCCACCTCGCGACCTCTGAGGGAGTCTGGGCCCGGCCCGGCCGCCCGCTGGGGGGCTGCCGGTTCTCGCGGTGCGCGCCCAGCGCCTCCTCCGCTGGGAGGACCCCACGAGGCCCGGGCCGCCCGGGAGCTCGTCCCCGGCCTCGCCGGCGTGCGGCGCGGCCCGCTGCGGAGCTGTCCCCGCAGAGCTTCTCTTCGGCCCGCGGCCGCCGGCGTCTCCCCGGGCCGGCGGCTTCACCCACCCCGCGGCGGCGCACGTGGCTCGCTGGGAGCCCCCGCCGGGGACGCCGAGCCCAGGCCGGCGGGAGGGGCGCGGGGACGCGGGCGCCGTGGGCGGGCGCAGGGCGGAGGAAGGGGAGGGCCGTGCGCCCGGGGGCGGTGGCCGGGCTCGGCGCGCCCCGGCCGGCGGCGAAGGCGGCCCCGACCCGGCGGCCCCGCCTCCCACTCCGTTACTCCGGGGAAGGTTTCCCGAGACCGCTCCCTTCCTCACCCCGCCTCCCGCGGCCCCCGCGTAGCCTCCGCCCGCGGAGCCCCACGATGCCAGACAGTTTCGACACTTCGCAAAGACAAAGAGCTCTCGCCCAGAGGGAGACCGGCGAGGAGGGAGAGGCGGAGAGAGGGGAGGCGGAGGCGATGTGAGCCGCGCGTGGGGTGAGTAGCGCTACCTTCCCCGTGCGCTCTTCCGAGCCCCCTCCCTGCCCTACCCGGGAAACTCCCGCGTCGCCAGCCTGGCGAGCGTGCGCCGAGCCTGCGGCTGCTGGGGTGCGCGGGAGGCTGTGTCCGCGCGACTTCAGGCGCTAGCAGTTTCCCGTGTGTGTCCCGAGCGCAGGGGCGATTGTCCGACCTGGGAACCGAGCAGTGAGAAGGGGACCAGGAGGCTGTGACAGCGGAGGTGGAACTGAAGACCCCGCCCCAGGAGGAAATAAAATCGTGGGGGAGACCCCTTTCCTTTCCGTGGTGACCATTAGGGTCTCTGTGAGAGGAAGGTCGCCAAGGAGGCTCAGGCTCAGGGGTGTTTGGGGCTGACCAGAGGAGCTGCCAGGGAACCTAATGGCAGTCAGGGCAGTGATTCCCTCCCGGAGCGGCGCCAGTGACTCTGCGTCCGGGACCCGGGTGGGTCTCACCGGCCTGGGCCGCCGTGGGGCGCCATCCGGGGAAAAGCAGATCTCAGGCATTTTGGAGTGGACACAGGGTCTGGGGCTGAGATTCAACCAGGACGCGTGGAAGTAGCCGGTGGTCCGGACCAGAGGCCACTGGGAGTAGTATCTGGACGGAGTCCCTGATCCTCTGTGAGCAGGCGCAGACCCAGGAAGAGGCGGTCGGCTCCCGGGACGCCTCCAGCTTGCGCCGCTTCCTATGGGGGAGAAGTTGGCTCCCAGGACTGGGCAGCTGGATGGAGTGGGGGAAGAGGAGGTTTCGGGTGGGCGAAGGGAGCAGGGCAGGCGTGGTGGAGATGGCAACTCGAAACTCCCAAGTCCGCCCCAGCCCCATTAGGCGCCGCAGCTGCCAAGAAATGTGACAGAAGTTAGCAACTTGTGTGCGCCTCTTGCGCGAGTGACCCGCGCGGGCAGCGTCTGCCCCCCCCCCCTTGGGAGCGCATGTTCTCGAGAACGGTGGTTCTGGGCGAGGCAGCTTGGGGCGGTCCAGCTTCTTCAGAACCGGGACGGCGGCGCAACTTTGGACTCCCCGTTTCTCTAGGCTTGCGTGTTTGAGCGTGACCTTGCAGGAAACAGCAGCTGAACTTGGGGTAGGGGGTGAGGTCGAGCCGGGGTCATCACGGAGAAGCCCTAGGGCACCGGAGCGGGCCCCGGGAGGGGGCGTCCTGCTCGGAGACAGCCAGTTTCTGCTCCCTCCTACGCGAAGGTCCTGCCCACTCTGCACCCACCCCGCGTGTGGCTCGGTGAGGCCTGGAAGCGCGCGAGTGGACGAAGACTGAGCCGGTCACGGTCTCACCGCAAGAGACAGCTGTGACCCTGAAGGCAGGGACAAGCTAGCAGTGTCGCATTTGCTGGGGACTCTTCGCCACTTCCTCGCATGTCCCTTGCGGGTCCCCACGCCTAGCCAATTTGTGCCTAGATGGTTTCCCCAGAGATGGCCGAGGGCCTGTCCCCGCTCTGCGGTCGTGTGTGGTGGGGAAGAGGAGGGGGACGGAAGGAGGCGCGGCGGAAGGGAAAGGGCCCCCGCAGAGAGCAAGGTTGTGTGGTGTTGCCGCGCGCCTGGCAGGTAGTAGGTGCTGACTAGGTTTGGGGGACCCTACCGCGGGAGCATGCTGGCAGAGGGCGCGAGGCCCCCAAGCCCCTTCCCTTTCCTATTGCGACTGCTGAACTAAATTCGGACACCCAGGCCAGTCCTCGCGGCTTCTAGCTGTGCCTTGAGCACCTACTACGTTCCTGTTCTGCTCCCGGCCTGTTGTTGGAAGCTGCAATTTTCCCCCCTGGTTTTCTTTACCCAACCCTGGTGAAGCGAGGCCTGAAAGCTCGAAAAGGCAAGGTGCACTGCCCCCTGCTGGCTGCTCTGGGAGCCGGCGCTTGGCTTCGTGGAGGGCCGCAGGGACAGAGGCCCCTGGCCTGGAGTCCCAGAGCTTCACCTTCCCTTCCTTCGCAGCCACCCGGATCCCGCCATTGTCTCAAATCTGATTGAGAAGCGGGGGTGGAGATCAGCTGTGCCCTCTGCCTCTGCCCAGATCCGGGTGGTGAGTGAAGAGGGGGTCGGGTAGTCTCCCGTGCCCTATCTGCCGCTCATGTTGAGCCTGAGACAACCCCTCAGCCTCAGTTTCCCCATCTGTAAATTAGGGTCGTTCTTACTATCTCCATATGTTGCCCTACAGGACAGAGATCATGTAGAAATGTGTGAGTGTAAGTGTGGGTGCGTGCTCATGTGTTCACACTCGTGTGTGTGTGTGTTTGTGTGTGTGAGAGACTTGACTCCCGTCTAGGAGACAGTCCTTTCAACGGTTTCTGCTGAGGAAAGCAATGAAAGAAGGACTGAATCCAGGCGGCTCGTCCTGACCTTCCCGTGTCCCCAGTCCCGCAAGCTGGGGGTTGTGCCTCCTTCAGTGTGCCTGTGTGGTGCTCTCCAGGCAAAGGCCAGTCTGGGCTGAGCAGGAGCTCCCTGGGCAGGAGGCTGCAGCATTCTTGGGAAGCTGGGGAGACAGCAACTGCTGCTGGAAGTGATGGCAGAGGGTCTCCTGAGGGTGTGGGCCTTCACCTTCCTCTGAGCTGCTCTTTTTGTTTTTTTAGTTTTGATTTTGGGCAGTACCAGGAATTGGGCCTTAGAATTGAAGTACATCCCAGCCTTTCCTTTTTTTTTTGGAGACAGAATCTCCCCAAGTTGTCCCGGCTGGGCTTGAACTTGTGATCCTCCTGCCTCAGCCTGCCATAGTACAAAACAGTGCAGAGTGGCTTTAAAACTAGAGCTGAAGGCTGTGTTGCTATTTTCCTTTCCTTTCCTTTCCTTTCCTTTCCTTTCCTTTCCTTTCCTTTCCTTTCCTTTCCTTTCCTTTCCTTTCTTCTTCTTTCCTCTCTTGGGATTATAGGCCTGGATGAGCAGCCATCGTGCTGGCTGTAGGTAGGACAGTGTTTCCACCTCCAGCAGCTTCACCAGCATCCCGGAAGTCCAGGGACCTGCACACAGTCGACAGCTGCCTGTAACAGCCTGTGGTCCCCAGTGGATCCATGTGTGGATCCTTCTGAGTCCCGGATGCTCAGGGCAGTGTCGGGATTCTGTGCCAATGGATGTCTGTCTGCCCGCCCGCACCCCAGTGTCTCTCTCCCCATGCCGGGGCTTGGCAGGCAGCTCTAGCAGGTGGCCAGCAGGCCCCCAGGAAGAAGCCTCATGAAGTGAGCCTTTGTGAGCCTCCTCTTCAGTTTACCTTGCTAGAGGTGGTTTGTTCGGAGGTTGTTGGCTAAAAAGTTTTATATACCCGGACAGGGCTGTACTCTGTGGGATCTGTACGTTCCCCCACACCACTGCCACACCACAGAAAGCCTCCAAGAGAGAAAACCACAGCATGCCTGTCATTGCGTCCTTACGCAGTGGCCCCTTGTCCTCAAATAGATCCCGAGATCCCCGGTGGGTGTCCGAGACTTGGGTAGTACCAGCCCAGTATGCAAAGGTGCCGTGTTTTTTCCCTGCATGTGTGTAGCTATGGTAAAGTTTGATTTATAAATTAGACCCTGAAAAAGATTAACAGTAACTAATAATAAAACAGAACAATTATAGTAATAACTGTAGTAAAAGTTATCTAAACCTTATAAATTGTTTATTTTTGAAATTTCTCCATGTACTATTTTTGGACTGGGATTGATTACAAGTAACTGAATGTGGAAAGTGAATCTGAGGAGAGATACAGGGCACTGCTGCTACGCTTTCCAGTGAGCCCTGTGTGCGTGCATACGTGTGCACAAGGTGCAGGCCTGCACAGGAAGAATTCTAGAAGAAGGCTCTCACGTAGCTGGGTCCCCCAAGTGGATATGTCACCACGTGCGAATCTGAGAGCCCTTACCTGCTCTACTTTGGTCCGAGGAGCTCAGACCATGGCCCTCACGAAAGCCTGCATCGAGTCTGGGAGCCAATGATCAATTTCTTTTAGGGCTGGCACCCAACACTCTTTGGGCTCCGGGGCTCAGTTTCATTCTCTACCATCTGGGGGGCGGTGTAACTGCTGATGACTGTGGCCCACAGTTCTGTTTGTGCAGATAGCCCGTCCTCCTTTATTGAGCCATCCACTGCCCATGCCAGAGGGACCTCTGTCTTACTTGCTGGGTGGCTCCGGGTCTTTCAGGTACCGTGCTTATTTGGAGAAGTCATTTTCCAGCAATTCTTGATGATAGATTTTATAGAATGTTCCAGAAATTTCAGATATCATCACAGAGAGCAGTCTATGGGGACTCCCCATATTGCAAATAGAAACCGGGGTGACCCTGATGGGGCATTCTATCTGTGTGCTGAAAATGATCCATGGGTTTGATTTGTTTGGCTCTTTTACTTTAATGTAAAACTTTGAGGCCCTGAGGGGGTAGCATCAGGACTATGGGGGACAGAGACACAAGGCTAACATTTTGTGTTCCTACTTCTCAAACCCACACTTTTCATACCTGTAAAAAAGAGTTCGCAGGGGAAGAGCCTCAGCATGGAGGGATACACTGAGTCAGAAAGCCCTGGAACAGCACTGGAAATGAGCTGGTTAAGGTAAAAGGGTCCTCCTGGAAGGAGCAAGGTCTAAGGCCTGGATTGGAGAAACTGCTTTCCCCATTCCTGTGGGCTGTGCATTTGTAAAACTGTAAAGATCTTTTATCCCCAGGGTAAGATCCAGCCAGAAGAGAGGCCTGTGTGTGTGTGTGTGTGTGTGTGTGTGTGTGTGTATTGGGGGGTATGTGGGGTGGAGTGCTCTGCCCCAAGAGCTTGGGCCACAGGACAACCTGGCTGGTCAGCAGGGAATGTAATTTGAGTCAAGCTTAAGGTGCTTGGAGCAGACTGTGTCTATCCTGGTTACCACCTGGATTTCTGGTAAGGGGCTGTGGTAGCAGGATATTTCCCTTGCTAAAAAACCCTTGGTCTAGAACTCAAAACTCCTGGGTCCCAAGCCTGACCTGTCTCTGGTCCTGGCAGAGGCCCTTAGGCACATCTCATAAATTGACCCTCCTTGTCCTAAATGGGGATGGCAGGGTAAAGTCCCAATCTGCCTCTATCACAGGGGCCCACAAGACAGGGCATGTGGACATGCCTTACTGAGGATGATTTTAGCAGCATCTGCTTCTGACTAAGTGTTTAGTGTATGCCTAGCAGTGTCAAATGCTTTAAATACCTTAGCAGTCTCATATCAGTGGGAAACTCTGTGGAGAGTTGAATAAAGGGCCCATTTTCCAAGGGCATCTAGGAACTTCAGCACGGGATGTACAGGACCCGATTCCCACCCTGGGGAAGAGGCAGAGAGCAAGGAGCAGCTAACCATTGGAGGAGTTGACAGGGTCCTGGGAGAGGAAGGGAGACCCTCCCAGACCCTCAGAGTCCTGCCTGATCTCCAGTCCCCAGCCTCCAGGAGCTGAGTCTCCAGCTGAGGCAGGGAGCCTTGCATTGAGTCTCCTGATGCTGGGCCCAGTGAGGCAGGTCAGGAGCAAGTCTGGGAGTAGAGGGAAGAGATCATACACATACTTGCTATCATATCAATTCTGCACCAGCGCTGGGCAGGGGTAGGTCGTCGGTCATTGGATTCCCAGGGGACAGGTGACAAGCCCAGAAACAGGAGGGTAATAAGTCTCTCATCTAAGGCCACGCAGTGGTGAAAGGCCAGGCTTTAACCCACTGTGCCTGATACCACCTAGTGAAATAAACTTATCCAAGGTAAAGTGTTGGCAACACCTTTGTTAGCCAGTTTTCTGTTACTGTGTGTGTAATCATTGTGAGCCACAAACATGTACGAATACAAAGTTAAAACAAATACTCCAGGCTAGGTGATTTGTACAGAAATGAGGTTTATTAGCTCAGTCTTGGAGCCTGAAAGTCCATCCAGCACGCCACAGTGACTGGTTGTATCCCCTTAGGACAGAAGACACTGTGGCTGGGCTGTGGGTGACACAGATGATGTGGAGACCCGGGAGGCCAGGGGGTGGGAGGAGCAGTCCTGTGATCTCCTGCTACACTCCGTGTCTTCCAGGCCCCTCTCCTCTTAGCTGCACTCTGCTGGGGAGCAAGGGAACCTCATGAACATGTGTTCCTGCAGGGGCCAAACTACACCCGAGCCAGGACAGCCCCGAGGCTGTTGCCTGCAGTGTTTCCATGGTGGGGAGAATAGCTTCACTGTTGGGGTTTGCCTGGGTCCCATCCGAGCCTTATCAGGTACTTGTCAGTGATCAAATTACTTCTTTGCCTCAGTTTTCAGAATATGCTTTGTACAACTGATACAAAAAGTAAATAACCTATTCATTAAAGAGTCCATCATACATCCTGCTGCACATAAATTGCACAATGCATGGTAATTTTTATTCTTGAGGTCAAGATTGGGACAGGTTGCGGTAGAGTTGGGCTGTGCTCTAACACGACCTTTTCTTATTGGTCTATTCAGTATTCAAGTAGTATTGGAATATTTGTTAAGAGTTTTCTTTGTTCCAATTAGTCTGAGGCTTTTGGGAACATTTCTCTCTGTCTCTGTCTCTATAGAGCTATAATTTGTGTGTATAATTTCTCCTCCAAGATATATAACAGTTATCTGATGAGTAATGAGCCTACAACCTTTCACAGAATGTAAAATAAGATTAAAAATCAGGATAATTCAGAAGATCAAAAACAAAAGAACATTAGTTCCAGATTATTTGGCAGAAATCAGAAGAGATTTGCAAATGGCTTTTGGAAAGTTCAGTGTTAAAAGAAACTACTTTCTCAGAATTCCACTAGGTACAGTAAAAAACAAATAAACACACACAAAAAACCCAAACTCACTGTAATAAATTTTGCTACATTCAAAACAAAACACAAATCCATTTGAGTCCACATTTAGGCCAGAGTGACTAAAATTTTCTTTCTCATATTTACTTAGCAGAGCGCTCTCAAGAAAAGCACAGCCAAAGCAAAACCAGCTATTTCCCTAACTATGAAGATGGAAAGACTCCAAAATCTTATTTCATGCTCAACAAGCTGACAATGACTCCACAAAAAAGACGAAAATCCATCTAATTGGGTATTTACCTTCTCAGAAATGAAAAGTTCAGTGGGAAGAAAAGAAAAAATTAAGTTTAAAAAAAAAAAACCCTAAAACACAAAACAACTCTTTTCTTGGATCTTTGCTAGACTGGGGCCCAAACTGAGTCTCTTGAATCTGCTGGACAAGAAGTGAAGGGCTTCAAGCCTATCCCTCTGTTCCTTGTACCCTGGCCCTGACACAGGGCAGAGTTCCCAGTGTTCTGAAGGCCCAGACACCCCAGGAACAAGGATCTCAGCAGGCACAGCCGTCACCCTCTGTGACCAGACACAGCTGTCCCTTAGCTGAGCTCTTCCGGGCTAGGCTGGACAAAAGTCCTCCCTGTTTCACAGATGAAACAAAGAATCTCAGAAGAGAAGTGACTTACTGGAGCCATATGGCTCCATGGCACCCAGATTGTCTGTGGGCCTGCAGTTCTCTTGGCACTTAAGTAGTGGCTGCTGTTGGGGGGGTACACCCCAATCTTCGGCAGCCTGCCAGACCCCACCCTGCCCTAGACCTCACAGATGGGAGGCAGGACCATTGCTGGGTACCTTGCTCGGCACTTATCCCTGTGGTAGGAAAAGGCAGAGTTGGTCTCTAACCTGGAGGCCGGTGTTCACCCCAACACCCTAACGCCTCACTGTTTGCACCTTACCCCAGCACTCCCACTGCTCTGCTGAGTCTGAGAATGGGAAAGCCACGAGGGCGTGATCAGTGTGCCACCGCAGACAATCCACGTGAAGTAGGTCTGGATGAGCTGGTACCCGGAGCAGAGCCAGAAGCGAGCATGGGCAGGAGCCAGCTTTGCCTCAGGGAGCCCTTGAGCTCGGCACCCAAGGCAGGCTCCGACAGGGCAGGGCGGGGTGTAAGGACCCCCCTGTGAAGGCCAGGTGCCGTCACAGGGGTCCTGCAGAGAAGGGCTCAAGGAGTAACTCAGAGGTCCTGGGTCTGGTGGCCCCTGCTGTACTGCTGCTATGGGTGCTTCTCAGGGAGATGTCAGGGCTGTGGGATGCAGCCAGAGCCATCGAGCCAGGGCTGCACAGACTCGAGGGGGATGGGGATGGGGGGAGGGGAGGGGAGCCTAGAGACAGTCTGGGTCCAGCTTGCACAGCTTCAGGGTAAACTGATGAACCAGAGTGGACAGAGAGGTAGCTCTAGACAAACTCAGAGTGGATCTACACTCTAGGTCCTCTAGAGTGTCATCTGCCTGCCCGTGGCCTGCCATTCCCACACCTCACTTTGCCCTAAGCAGGTGGCATGCTCTGCTGTGCTTCAGTTATTCATCTCTGGGCCATTGGACCTCTCTCTCTACAGCAGCCTGCTAAAATCTGTGTTCACACTTCTTTTCTAATCCCACCTTACCAATGTGGATACTGAGGTTCAGAGAAATTAGGTCAGTGAACTGAGGTCCCATAGTTAGAAACAGGAAGAACTGGGAAAAGTAAGTGGTCCACTACTGCCCAGAGCCCACAGCTACTTGGCATGCCGTATAAATCACAGGATCCTCCTGGGTCAACATCATGGAGAACCCGGGATACAGGACAGCTTTTCTAAGAGGTTCTCCGTGCCACACGTGCCCCTGGACAGATGAGCCAGTCCACACCCACTCATGTCCTGTGTGGCCCTGATCACAGTTATTTAACACCCCATTTGCAAGGAAAGTTCAGTTTCTCACCACTTCCTGTTTCCCAAGTCTTAGACCAGCAGCCTCATTCTCTCAAAGGCTGGGGCTTTGTTGCATATGAAATGTTCCTCAAAAGCTCATCTGTTGAAGGCTAAGTCCCCAAACAGTTGTGCTATAGGGAGGTGTTAGAATCTAGGGAGCTGGGGCATGGTGTTGACTGAGCCGGGCCTTTGAAGGGGATAAGATAGTGGGACCCTGATCCCTTCCTCTGTTCTTTTCCCCGACTGCCAGGAGGTAAGCAGTCCCCTGCCTGCATGATCCCCGAAGGTAGTCATGAACTGAACCCTCTGGAACCAAGAACCAAATAAGTCTTTCTTCCTTGAGGCAGATTATCTCAAATATTTTATCACAGCTACAGAAAGCCGACTAACACAAGCTTGAGGAAAACCTGCTCTCCGATTCACATTTCAGGCTGGTTCTATGGGTTTGTTTAGTTCCTTGCAGTCTGGCTGGATTTTGAGTTCTGCACTTTCCATCCCCACATTGCTGACTGAAAGCACTCCTTGTTTGGCTTGTTAGCATACAGTGAATTCTGAGAAGGCCCTGCCTGGTTTGGGGATTGAAGCAGGGGTGGGAGCCACCGTGAGCCTGCAGGAGGTTTTGGCAACAGGGTACAGCAGCAAGACTGGGTATAGTAATTGCAATCAGACCTCCAAACTTACCTGGCCTCCTTGATAGATACCTTATGGGGGTGACTTGGTTCCAGGAATCTGGATGGTAAAAGTTGTTGCAACGCTGGGAAATTCCCTTTTAATAATACTTCACAAGAGAGAGGAAGAGTTGTTGTTCTTATTACTGGAAAATACTGTTAATCCTACCACCTGGTGGAGGGTCTGTTGAATAAAAACTATTGCTTGGGAAACATATTAGTTGCCAAGGACAGGAATGTCTTTGTGGGACATATGACTGGTTGTTTATAAGGTATAATCTTACATTTTAAAAGGCAGTCTTGTGGCAAAAATGGAAATTAAAATGAAGCAGGGAGATTAGGCATGGTGTAAGGTGGTTCTCCCAGCCACCCACCTACTACTAGGAACTTCACATGAGAGACATGCCTTTCATAATGGTTGAAGAATCAGTTCCAACTTCAAGCCTGCTATTTTTCTGTCTCCCTGTGACAAGGAACAAACTCAAGTAAGCAGCTGCAAACTGTGAATGACAGGATTTTATCAATGAAACTGATCTCTGTACAATGCCAAGTATCCAAACTGGGAGATGAAATGGCCCAGCCCTGGAGCCAGTTTTGAATGTGGGAATACTTAAGACCCTCAGAGGGACTAAGAAACATGTCATAAATTTTAATCACCAATTGGGGCAGAGTAGGGCTGCAGGGAGACCATCCACTGATAGCAAGTTTCAGAGGCTGTGTATTTAGATCATGTGAAGCCAAGAGTTATAAAAATCTTAGTGTTTGTAAAAAGCCTGATCCCAACAACATTCCCAGCCTTAAGCTGGGGGCGCTCCAGAGAGCCCCACTTCTGCCTCCTCCAGGAAGCCCACCTCGTGGGAAGCTCCAAGAGGAGCTTTCTAACCCTCAGAGCTGCCTGAGAGTAAGGACTATTGTGTGAAGTAGAGAACTCCCCATCACGGGGAGCATTCAAGAAGGTGCAGGATGACCCCATAAAGTCAGGAAACTAATCCAGCAAGGCTAAATGAAAGGATTCCAGGCAGGAAGGAGGATGGGGAGTGATGGTAGGATACTCGGCACATATACTTAGCAACACTTCCAATATTAGCTCATTTCTCCTCAGTGGTGTTACGATCCCTGTTGTATAGATGAGGAAATGGAGCAACAGAGGAATTGTGCAACTCATTCAAGGTCACAAACCTGAGAAGTGGCAGAGTCAGTGTTGTACTCGATGAATCCGTAAGTGACTCGGAGTGAATAACTGGGGTCTGGAGTAGAAGGTTAAAGAAGAATGCAGCTTAGGCCCTCTGCAAACACTAAGATTTTATAATTCTCAGTCTCACATTGTCCAAATGTGCAGCCTGTATAACTCACTGTCACTGGACGGCTCACTGTACTCCCAGCCTGTGGCGATTAATGGTTAAAGTTTATGATGTGTTAAGAAACTGGCCAGACCAGGCCAGTTCCAGCTCAGCCCCTTCCTGGCCTCACAGCTCTCTGCCCTGCCTCCCTCATCCTTCTGTATGCAGGGGCTGCAGGTTCCTGGGACATCCCCACAGGGCTGACCCCCAGCACCGCGCTGCATTTCCTCCTCTCCCCTCAGAGCAGGCCGTGTCGTGTTGGCTTCTGTCTGCAGCCTTGGCACCTGTCTGTCCTCTTTCTTTTGATGTCCATTCACAGAATGCCACAGCTTGGACATACTGTGTTTGTTTCCCCTCCAGGTCTGAGTGGGGGCTGTTGCATGCCTCCTTCCTCATCTCATTTGTGTCTGTGCTTAGAGACCCAAAGCAGCTGGACTCATGCTTGGCTTTGCAGCACCTCTGCCCATCCACCTTCCTCTGTCTCGCTTCACTTCATTCCTGGGAATCAGAGGAGACCAGAAAAGCAAGGTCCCCCACCCCAGACATATGCTCAGGACAGTGTTTCAAAGGGCTGTTAAAGGACAGTGAGTGATGTGTTCTGGGTCACCTCATGAGGGACAGACTTGATAGTGTCAGCTCTGGCCTTTGACCCAAAGTTGCTATGGTCAATGAAAGGTTTCTCCCCTTTCTTCTTTTTTCCTTCCTTCCTTCTTTTTCACTATGCACAGCATCACATCCAAAAGCACATAGCAGTGCCTTGTGACCCAGGTTAGCAGTGGGACAGCCGTATCTCACAATCCCTCTGGATCCCACAGGAATGATGCTGGGCGCAGAGCAGTGCACAAGGCTGTGGAGGAGGGTGCTCACCCTGCACCTCATGTCCCCTAAAGGGACTTCAGTTGTCAGCACAGCAAGGTCAAGGGGCCTGTGTCCATGGAGAGAGGGTCACCTCCCGAGCCTGTGGCCCCCTGCTTTTTGGCTGTGGGATCTGGAGCAGGTGACTTCTGCATCATGGGGAAAAGATAAATAAAAAAGCCAGGGGAGGAAGAGTGCAGAGAAGACAGACTTCAGGTGGGGGCTCTGAAGAGGGCAGTGACACCTTTCACCTGCATCAATGCACGGTGAACAGGGGTCCCATGGGGAACGACAACCAAGCTGTCACCTTCCCACTCACACGTGTGGAGGGAAGAGGGCCTGGCAAGATCCAGAGGAACCCGAAATAGCTCGCATTTTTGCAGTAATAGATAAAATCAGGTTTTCCTTGCTTATGCAGAGCAAGGTGAGTTCTCAAACCCATAATATGGTCACAGTTCATAATCAAGGAAGGTCCTGATGCCCTCTTGTGGCTTCTCTTCTGCCTCTGCTCCTGGCCTCCTTACCACCATGCTCAGTGATGCTTCTGCACCTGCTTGGGGGACCTCCTTAGAAGACCCTGGAAGCCAATTGCAGGTATCTGATGTCCCTGGGGAGGTGTCCCAGAGAGGCACAAGATGGTCCTGCTCATAGCCTAT
Organism: Hydrochoerus hydrochaeris; assembly: GCA_004027455.1. Classification (NCBI taxonomy): domain Eukaryota; kingdom Metazoa; phylum Chordata; class Mammalia; order Rodentia; family Hydrochaeridae; genus Hydrochoerus; species Hydrochoerus hydrochaeris. The sequence continues at coordinate 95,270 of PVLA01004024.1, read as the reverse complement.
GCATCCTCCGGGCTTTACCAGGTGCCCTGCACTGAGGAGAGCAGAAAGGGAGCACTTGCTGCTCTTTCTTCAGAAGCGGCCCAATCTGTTCTGAGCTCTAGTTACCCTAGAAATCCCATATGGTCAGAGACTTATCATTCTATCAGCTAAGAAGGAGAACTCAGTACTGCATGCTTAGATGATTTGCCTGTGACCTGATGGCCCAGCCATTCCTTCAGGTCCTTATTTTGTTTGTTGCTATGAGCAGCAGGCAAAGGGAAGTACTCATTTGTCTTTTTTTATTGTTATTATTTTTTATTTTATTTATTTACTTATTTAGAAGGTAGTAAAATACAGCAGAACAAGCCAGGACATAGCCAACTGAGGCAGTGCAGTGAAATTGGCACAGAACCTCACAGCAGGTTACCGGGATAACAGCAATAGGCACAATAGTATATCTGGTTTTCTTCACAATAGTTGTTCTTTTAATCAGGCAGAGCAATAATACCGAAATTACCAGAACAGAATATTGAATAGAGCAATACCATTGATCAAAACAGAGATAAAAATATTTGCCCTCAAAGAGATGGCAGAAGAAAATCCCCCTTATTTGCTATATCACATATAGTCAAACTCGCAAGACTTGCTCAGATCTCCGGCTCTCACTTGCTACGGGGGGTGGCGGGGAGAATGGGTGTTTGATTCTTAGCCCACACATTGGTAGGCTCACAGCCACCCACCAGAGGGGTGAACTGGCTGCCCGTTTTCCCAGCGCCCCAAGGTCCAACATGGCGCATCTCGGGTCTCAGGAAAGCTGATATGGTTCTCGCCCTGGGGCGGCCGCGGCTTGCCAGGCCACAGCTGCTTACCAGAGTGGCTTTTTGCCGATGCCTGATTTCCTTTGTCTTTGAACGTCATTGCTATTATATCCACTTTGTAGGTGAGATAAACTGAGACTCAGAGAGGTACAGAGTTAAGGCTGGTATAGCAGAAATAGGGTCTAGGGAATCCAACCCCGGTGCTGAAGACAGAGCAAACTGGTTCTCTCAGTCCTGCGGGTATGTGGTCACTGCTCCACTGCCCAGCTACTTGGGCTGCCCATTGTGCTGTGGTGCTGAGAGCCTTAGGGTTAGGGTTAGTTTCTGTGTGGCCTTCTATATAGTTCTGTGAAATAAGGCTAAGACTAGCTGCTGTGAAGACTGAGTGAAATCACGAGCATGGTGCACTTAGGATTACAGGCCTCCCTGTCCACACATCAGTCATGGTGGCCATTGTTCAGGGTGACAAGCTGCCGGTTAGAGAACAGCTGCGCAGGCAAATGTGTTTCTCCCTGAAGCTCTGTTCACTTGCAGTTGTAAACCAGTTGCTGGCAATCCCTGGGCCTCTTGGAGTGGATGTCACCACACCCAGAAAATGGTCATTTGGCTCTCTGCTCAGCTTCCTGGATCTCAGCATTAACGCTGGCCTGTCTGGTTCCTAGTCCCAGATTTTCTGCCTTTCAGCCCAACTCTGAGGCAGACCTGCTATGGACGCTTGCACGGACTTCTCTGCATTGCCTCATCATCCCTCACTCAGCTTCTCTAGCTGTCCTTGCTTCCTCCTTCTGCGGTTGCTGTCCACTTTGCAAACTGACCTGGCCAGACAGCCTCAGTGTAATCTCATTCTCCGCACACATCATGGTTTGGACGGGATTTCCGATGAGGTCGCCTCTTTCCTGTGCACTTACAGTTTTCCATGTGGTACAGAATGTTACGGTTTCTTGTGTCTGAGCCTGTGTTTCTCTCCCAGAGAGCAGGCTTCTCCAGAACAGATGCTAAAGTGTACTGTTGTCCCTGCCAGGGCAAAGCACAGTATTTAGCCCAGTCTAAGCCAAGCCTTAGTACATGCTCATGGGAAGCCATCAGCTCTGCACTTTTCAGTTGAGTTAGGAATTAATTTATATTTCAGGATCCAATATTTGCTAATCATATGACCTTGAGCAAGTTATATAATCTCAAGTCTCTGTGTACTCATCTTTAAATGATGAAAATGCACATGCCAGGATCATTATGAGGATTAGCTGAGCTTTTGAGAAAAGTACAAAGGACTTAGTTTAGCCTAGTGCTAGTAGTACTTAAAAATCTCATCTGCTATTTCTACTACTGGTTGTATTTTATTATTATCAAAGTGATTTCCTGTTTTTTTGTTTTTTGGTGGTTTTTTTTGCTAATTTTTTTTACAACACAGTGCTGGATGTTGAAATGCACTTTAGCAATGATTAAGTTTCAGAAAAATTCTGTTTTTGTAAAATCACACAGCTTGACTGGACCAGGCTTCTTTGTGGATGCACCTAGAAGCAAGCCACATTGTTTTAGAGTGTGCTCTGCCCACACATCTCTGAGGAAAGATTTCTGTAACCTATGAATGCAATGATAGTATTCAGCCAAACCCTATGATAACAATTGTTCAGCCAGTCATTTTCTGCTTGGAAGGGAAAAGCTATGACTTATTAAGCAAACTGTGCTCCTCCAGCAGTGATGTTGAATTTTATTTCCAGTCCCTAGCCCTACTCCATGAAGGAATGAAGTTGGAGAATGAAATCACCAATGGGATTTATTGTAGTGTGCAGTAGAGAGGAACGTCAGATGGCCAGAGGGGCCCGAGAATGGTAGATGGACTAATAGGACCAAAGAAAGAGTGACTTACGCATCCAGAACAGGGAGAGTAAGAACATAACTGTGATTTGTCTGACCAGAATTTAATCTGTGCTCCAGGCAGAGTTGAAAGACATTTTCTTTGCTTCAAGACTCTGTAGTTTAGGTCTGACAGTTCCGTACTGAGGTTTTAGGCTATCTGTTGGATGGACAGAAATGAAGGAGATGGGTGGACTGAGGCAAGGTGAGAATAGATCACCACAGTAGTGGGAAGAACTCAACATGGAGTCTGAAGCCACCATCCACAGCTCAACTGTACTAATCTCCAGCCAGAGGACAGAGAGGGACCTTTTGTGGGACACGGAGCAGCTGTCTCTGAGACTTGATTGTTCTTGATTCTTGCTCCTGTCTCACAGGAATTTTCCTAGATCTCACAGAAAATGGGGCCTATAGTGGTTGGTACATTGTGTTAACTTGAGAATTGAGAAATTTAGGAGCTTAACTAAGTGGTTCAGCAGGGGGTCAGGGTCCTCACTTTGTAAGCATCCTAAGCCTTTGCAAGCGGAAGGCACAGGCGTGGTATGGGTGGGTAGCCTGCATGCAGTGTAAGGGAGGAAAAGCGACTTTCTCTTCTCCCTGTTACTCTTGTTGCTTTTGCTGTCTTCTGTTGCCTTGAACTGTTGACCCTGTGCCATGCTGCCCTGCCTTGCAGCCAGCAGATTATGGACTGAAACCTCCACAGACTGTGAGCTAAATAAACCTTTCCTTCCTTAGTTTTGGCTGTTGGGTATTTTGTCTTGGCAATGAGAGAAAAGTAACCAACACAGTGCCTATGTCTGACTTGTCTTCCTTTTATGAATCTTGTGTCTGAACACAGTAACAAATGTTTCATTAGTAAGAATTTAGTTGTTTTCTTAATTGGAAGCAGTCTCGGGAAGGCTAGGGAAGTGACAGTTAATATAGGAGAGGCTTAGCAGTAGGACTGTACAGGAGCTATGCTGCCACATGTTATATCAGAAAAGGTTTCCAGGGCACATGTTAAAAAATAAAGGCAAAGGAAGTAGAAGCAACTAATTAGGCTGTTTCTGGGATCCACACAGGGAAGACAGTGGGATCATTACCTTCTGTGTATGTAATACCCCAAGGCTGCACTACAGAAGCTGAGAAATTGAGATTGGGGGAGGTAAACTACACTCTAGGTGTGAAGATCTGGTATTTAAAAGCCCTCTGGTTTCTGGCCACTTGGGAATTGAGGTCCAAGGCCATTGTCAATTTACTTTTCAAAAAATCCAGCTCAAAGCCAGTGAAAGAATTGGCTCATAATTTACATGACTCCAGAGAGAGTTCTGGGCTTTAACTGACAACTGCATGTTCCAGGCTGAGGAGACCCAGGGTTCCATTAGGAGCAAGCAGGGCTCCGTGTTAATCGGCTTCTCACATTTCCTCCTTAGGCTCTGTGGAATAGGAGAGTCACAGTGAATATCCGTAAATAGGCATATTTCGACATACATGCAGGTTTTATCTGATGATTATTATTAATTAAGTAAGATACAACTTGCTTAAGGCCCAAACCCAGGAATAAATTATAAACTAGCCACATTGCAACTGGAACTTAGAGATCCATCTCTTGCTCATTTGTTCATTCATTCATTCACTCTAATTCACAGTCATTAAGCGCCCCTTATACCAAGGAAGTAACAGGGCGAGAGGCTACAACAGTAAAGAGCTCCTGCTTCACCCCAAGAGTGTAAGTCTGGTGAGCACAGCTGACATGGATTGAGGTGATACATGATGCTGTGTAAAGCTGTGCTAGAGAAAGGGCCGGCCCGCCATGGCGGCGTTGGCCTGCAATCCCAGCACTCGGGAGGCCTCGGCAGTGAAATGGCAAGGTGGAGTCCAGCCTGGGCAATTTAGTGACTTGGTGAGATCCTGCCTCAAAATAAAAAAGGGCTGGGGAAGTAACTTAGTGCAGAGGCCATGGGTTCAATCGCCAGTACTGAAGAAAAGAGAAATAACAGATAAATGAACACCTGGGGAGACAACCCCTGGGAGCTATGGGCATCCTGAGATTGTGGCTCTAGCCCAGTGTAGAGTTTGGAAGGGTGTAAGTCAGAGAAAACATCTTAAGAGTGAAATTCCCACTTGCTTTGCACATTCTGTCATACAAGAAGTAGTAACCGACTTTATCCCACATGCCAAGCTCTGTGCTGGGTGGTAGGGGTGACACGGTGGCAGGACACAGACACCTGCCTACCTCCTGCAGTTAACAGGCCAGGGTTAAGAGGTCCACAGGAATCTGAGTCATGCAGGAACTTGCAGGGGCAGTGCCCAGCTTAGACTGTGGTCCTCAGGGGCGCTTCTTTTCCGGAAGCGCTGTTCATGGTCAGGACCAAAGAATGAGTAAAAGGTACAAAAGGAAATGGGACAGGGCACACTGTGAGCTGGTGAATGAGGGAGGGAGGTCTGGTGATGAGTGACAAGGATCCCTCTGGCTGTTGCTCAGACAAGACTGGCGTGGAGTAGGTGGTAATGGTGGCTGGATCAGAAGGCTGTGATTCCTGCCTCTTCTCCCTTGAAACAGCAAAGGGCTAGAAAGCAAGAAAGTTATCCTGTGGCTTTCCATTCTGAGATACAGAGTCCTCACCTTCTCTCTGACCACTTCTGTGTCATTCATGTAAACATCCTGCCCAGTCAGCCAGCTCCAAATAGAATCTGTTTATAGCCAACATCACCCAGTGCATGGTTTCCAGAACCAGCCTTGGATAAATCCAGGGACTTCTGTCTGTCATTAACCCTGTTGACCCTCCATCTGAAATAGCTCTGGAATCTCCCGATCCTCCCCTTGCCCTAGTCCTGTCCTTGCCAGTCACCAGCACAGACCAACCTCCTTCTGACACACACATTGGTTGTGTCACTTGCACACTGTGGCCATAGTGTACTGCTACCTTGGTGTTCCTGTCAGTTAGCTTTCTCTGCAGAACCTGCAGCCTCAAAATTCAGGGATTTAAAACAACAAACATTTGTGTTTTCTCCCTACCCTGAGGGTTGATTTGATGGGTGTTTCTTCTGAGCTGTGCAGCTTGGCTGGAGTCTGATATTGTCTCTTTTGGCCACATGCATGAATTTGAGAGGTTGGCTGGCCTGGCAGGTTGCCCTAGGCTTCCCTCCATGCTGTTTCTTGTGCTCCATGGGGCTGGCCCAGGGCTGCAGAACTGACATCAGAATGATTCTCTGCAGCAAGAAAGGGACACTTGATTCCTAAGCACTTTTGGAGGAGTGCTTGGGTTCAGATCCAGAGCCTGCAAGTACTAAGTACATGTTCTGACACTCAGCTTCACCAGGACCCCTGCATAAGTACTTCGAAAGCCTTCATTTATGTCACACCTCTTCTTGTGCCATTGGCCAAAGCAAGACCATGGCCAAGTTCAGATTGTAAGCATGGAAAAATAGACTCCCCTTACTGCATTACTGCCTCATAGTGACTCTGGATCCAGACACAATGGCACTATTTCTTGCTGTGGTCAGTTTTCTGGTGCTCACTACCTTGGCCATCAGGCGAGGTAGCTCTCCAAGCTTCCGCTGCCCATTGGTAATATGGGAATCATTGGATGACAGTCTCTATAACATCAGTAGAGCATGAGATAAGAAGTAGTTTGTGAATTGATGACCTGGGGACCACAAGAGCTCAGCCAGTTTCTGCCGCTACTCTTGTCAGCTGAAATCTTCTAAAACACCTTCCTGTGTGGCGTTGGTCTACTCAATCCCTGCCAGGCTCACACTTGCACTGTCACATCTTACCTGTTTTCCTTGGTTCTTGGAGATGCTTTCCATGGCCTTTCACTTGCACCTCCCTGAAGCAGTGGCTAAAATTTACCCTGCTTTCCCCATTCCTCTTCCATTCCTCTTCTGCCTCATTATCCCAAACACCTAAACACCCCGTGTCTCATGAGCTGTGCTTTGTCCTGTTTCTGCCCCAGGCTTTGGCCCCTGAGGGCAGGAGTCAGGAGTTCCTCGCTCCCTTTCCTTACTCTGAGTATGGGGTAGACGCCGTGCTATGGTGGAGGACCTGGGTGAGGAATGAGTGTTGGCATGAGAGCGTGGACGAGTGGGTGGATTATTTTCTTCACTTTGAGTCATCTTGAAAAGGCAGTGGATGGAGTAAATGTCAAAGCCGACTTGCTCTATCTTCCTTCTTTCCATTTTCAGATTCCACTTTCCTCGGCTGGAAATGCCAGTGGCAGGCAGTCAGCAACTCTGAGCACTTTGCTGGGCAAAGGGACCATTCTACCTATGACTAGGGAGGGACAGCATCTTGGCCTTCTGAGGTGAGTGCTATGAGATGTACCATCTTCTCCAGATGCTTCCATGGCCTGTGTTGCAGGGAGAGGGGAGATGCTGTGCTATTTCATAGTCCCTTTGTAATGCTGCCAGAGTTCCTTTAGGGAGTCATCCCTCAGAGAGAAAGGACAACCTGACCAAGTCTCAGGCAGCTTCTCTTGGCCCTGAAGGGAGTTTCTGTCAAGTTCTCATGAAAACTGATAAGCAAATGCTCAGAGCAGGAACATCCTCCTAGGACAGGTACCAGCTACCCCAAAGAAGGCCAAGCATAATGCTTCACTGTGTTCTGGAGCAAGTGTTATAGCATGGTCCATGGGACACACCTGGCCTGGCTTGGTTTTGCAAATAAAGCACATGAGTTCCAGCTAAGTCTCCTAGACCAGGAAAAATTTGCCATCAAGCGAAGTCAGTCATTGGCTATGTGCTGTCTTCAGGCGCTGAGGCCTGGGCTGTTTATTATGCAGGGAAAACTGACTGATACAGCCACATTTGAAGATCCATCTGGCAAGTGGCCCTAAGGCTTGGCAGTAGGGAAGTCACTGTGACAGAGACTCTGTGTCTGCAAAACCTGGAGTAGGTGCCTTGTGCTCTAGAGCTGAGCTGTCCACCTAGGGCCACTGCATTAAAATTAAATAGGATTAAAACTTCAGTTTTAAATCACACTCAGATATATTTCAGGTACTCCACAGCTACATGCGGCTGGTGGCTACTGTATGGGCAGAGAGGGCTGGGGTTGTTTCTGTCATCAGGGAACAGTGGATCGGAAAGAGGGTCATCATTCAGCTTGGGGATGACTGCAGCCATTTGGAAGGAAAAAGAAGATTGGCGTGAGAAAGTGTGTGTGTGTCTGTGTGTGTGTGTGTACAACTATCTTTTGGGTTTTTTTTTATATGATTATTGGTGAAAATTTCTGTCTTTCTCTCTTTTTTATGGTTACTTGGTTATGACCACACCCTCTATCTCTCTGTCTTCAAAAATCGAATTATTTTGCAGTTTCTTTGGGTAGTGTGGTCTCTGCATATGAATTCATCTAGAAATGAAACTACATGGGCCTTGGGGTTTCTTGGTTTTGCAGATTAAAATAGAGAAACACAAGCTCAAGCCCTTCAACCGTCGTCATAGGCAGTCTAGGTGTTGGATGTGTCCTTCTGTGATGGGAAAGGACCAGTTGCCATGGTGCTTCCAACATGAGCAAGAGAGACAGAAACAAGCAGAGGAAGAAACTGTGTCCAAGAGAAGGTGTCTGGGAGCCTTGGAATGATGAGAAAGGGTGGAGGCAGAAGAGAACTGGAGTCACAGTCGTAATCGTGGGTGTACTTTTTAAAAAAAAGTTGAACAATGTATCGGTGCTTGGGAACTCACCATGTCTCAGAAGGGGGCCAAGCACAGTCAGTTTTATATAAGAGAAAGGAGGATCAGCCCTGGACCTGGCAGTGGTCCACCATCTTGGAAGGGGTAAGACTGTGGCAAAGCCAGAGGTTGCACCAGGCGCACAAGATAAAGTGAGGACTCATACACGCCAGTCACTGAGACGGTGTCTGCAGATGTCAGTGTGGACAGAAGAGAGAAGGGATGAGATGGCCCCTGGGCCTAGGCACGAGCCCCCAGGCTGGGTGTTTAGGAGCCCCCAGGCTGGGTGTTTAGGAGCCCCCAGGCTGGGTGTTTAGGAGCTGAGCTCTCTTGTGCTTGAGTTACCTGGGAAGGAGCAAGAATAAAGTAGAGAGTTAACTCATGAGAAGAGATGCAGTTACTTCGTGTTCTATACATTTAGATCTGAAAATGACCAAGATTTTCTGTGGAATCAATGTTTTGTCCAACAGCCTTGATTGCTTTAAGGGGAGAATGGGATTTAGAAACCGATATCTCGACTCGGGTGTGTTCAGTGCCACTGAGGGAGCATTGCTGCTAGGCCCTCTGAGCAGACAGAGCCAGGGACTGTGTGTACGTCTGTGCAGCAAACACACGCGGACAAACAGCCACACACATTCTAGTGCACCGTGTGCACATCCACCTGTACACCCGTACATGTCTCTAACTCATTTCTAAGTTGACCTATTTATATGTTAGAAACACTGTGCAGTCATATGATGACACTAGACCACCCCACCTTGAGATTTGGGTCTGTCTTGATACTGAGCAATCACCCCACTCCCCGCTCAAGACCACCTCAGTCACCACCTGGATGAAACTGGCTCAGGCCCTGACTCAGGCCCATTATTTGCTGTTACTGCTGCTATCAGCCCAGGGCCCCAAGTAAGTGAGATCTCGAAGAGCTAAAAAACATGGGCCACTTTGCCTGGTGAGTCGAAGTGGCAGCTTGCAGGGAGCCTCCATCTGACTGTTGGCATCTCGCCACAAGGTCCAGGGTACATCACAGTCTCCAGAGAACAACCAGAGCAATAAAGAGTGTTTGTCCCCATGATCAAAGGTCCCTGGTCCTTGCTGGAGCAGGGCAGCTGAAATGCACTGATGGACTCCACATTCTTTGTTCCCCTGGAGCCTGCATGGTCTGTATCCCTCTGATGCTGCTCTGCTGTGTGTGCGTGCTATACCTGGAGGTGTGTGTGTGGTGCACCTGGAGGTGTGTGGATGTGCACATGTAAAGTTGCATGCTAGAGTGAGTGTTCCTGTGGGGGACGCTGGCAAAGCCCTGGATTAGAGGGAGGTATGGTTGCAGAACAATGCCTCTCTTGCTGGAGTGAGCCATCATTTCCCCTGGCCTAGGGATTTCCCTGGAGAGCTGCATTAGTGCTAAGGTCTGAGCTTCAACACATCTGCACTGCGGCTCCCCACAGACCAGAGGGCCCAGCCTTTTCAGCAGAAAAGCTACAGCGTGCATGCTTGGTAAACGCTGGTTCCATCCACATGTCCACCAGTGTTTCTTAGCTCCTTCTGTCTCTTGGGTGCTGCTTAGAGTCCCATCGGAGCCAGGAGTAAGGCCTGGAGGAAGAGCTGATATACATGAGTGGCAGAGTGGGGACAGCTGAAGAGGGGGAGATAAGCCCAGGTGCGTGGGCTGACCTCAGAGAGCAAGCAGAGGCCTGGGGCAAGTGGCCCCACGTCAGCCTGGCCTCTTTACCTCCCCACAGGGGCCTGTGGCCAAGCCTGTTTTCTTTCTGGCAGGGTCACCTAGTCACCTACGTGACTCCCCTCACTGCTCTCAGAACTCAGACTTTCCTTCAGGGTGGGACAGTGTTATCACAGGCCCTAAAACGAACCTCAGGTTAAGGTGCTCGGAGATAAGAGGACTTGCTGGCAGTTGTCTGATAGAAACCTGGCAGGGAAGAGCTGGTGGCACTTTCCCTGCGATAACCTTTAAGAGCCATGGAAACAGAGGCCGGGGGTGTATACCAGGAAGAGGGGAGACTAGGGGGAGCCAGTGGTAGAAAGCCTGTTGGGTGGGGAAGGATCAATTTGTAAGGACGATTTGAAGGAGCCATCCAAACAGAAGAAAGAAAAAGAAGAAAGAGAGCTTTCAGGTCAGGCTGTGGTTCCCTTTGCTTCTCAGGCATTCACATGCCTCAGTCACTCAGCAAGCCCTGAATGAGCGCGCCTGTGTCCCAGGCACTTTGCTGAGCCTTAGAGGTAAAACAGGAAGACAAGGGCTCTGTTGCCAAGATGCTGATACATTAGCAGAATAAACAGATGAACCAGTGCCGTGCACAGCTGGCGTTCTGGTTTCCTAGGTCTTGAAACTTATGCAAAGGGAGGCCATCTTTGGAGAAAAATAGAACAAAGTTATGAATTCAAGTAAAATACCAGCTTGCAGCTGAGGGGCTGGCGCTCATGCGTCCTGGATGGGGGCCTGTCTGGGTTTGTGTGCTGTTGGAGAGCTGTTTTCTGCCTGGGTTGCCTGGAGGCATGTGGGGATGCTGGCATGCACTTGGCTGGAGAGACGCTGGGATACTAGTGCTCTGAGAGAGTGGGCCTAGCTTCTGGGTCCTCTGCATCCTTGTTCTTGGGCCAATAGGGGGTGAGGACCCTCGTTTCTCTTAGTGCTGCTGGGATTCTCAAAGGTGCTCTGTGTGTGGTGCTTCAGGTTGACCTAGTGGCCCCACTTCCTGGACTCTACCAGAGTAACTCCAGAAAACTGAGCTGATGCTAGGGGTGAGTTGGTGAGTATTTACGTAGAGTCAGCTGTTGGGCACTCACTGCTACCAGCCTTACATACCTTCTACCTTGACAGATTCAACCCCCACTGCCACCCTGGTTGCTGAGTGCTGCCGTTTCCTGGTTATATAGATAACAGAACCCAGGCACAGAGTGGATAACTAAGTCACCTACAAGCACACAGCTGGTACATGGAGGAGCTGGGCTTTCAAGTCACAGTGTTGTCTCCAGAGCCAGTCCCCCTGCTGTGCTGTGTCTCCACCACCCTTGCCACCTGATGCTTTGTCAGTTTCCAGCATACAGGAAACACCTTGAATGGTGAGGATTAGGAGAATGACCAGTGAAGTGTTAGCCCTGGAATGCAACACTTCATAGTTGATCTGTAGAAAGAGTTTTTTAGCAAGACGGAGAGATGCTTTGGTTTTTAGGTGCATTTGTGGAGTGCCCCATTATGTCTACACAGAGCAAGCTAGATGAGTACTGCTGTCGCCTGAGCTCCCTCTGGCCTTTGCCTCCTCGCCTGGATGAGTACTACAGGCTGCTTCATCCTGGGACCGTGCATTGGGTTTGTGGCTAAGTCCCTGTTCCATCCTCTGTCCTGCACGCACTACAGTGAAGAACAGATGTGTTTCTGTGCTTGTGGAGCTTGTGGTCCAACCTGCCAGGTGCTCTCTGCCTCTACTTGCTCCCTCCATGTCGAACCAGATGTGACTCCCAGAGGCTGAGGCATCCCACCCCTCCCCACACCTGTTGGCCCACTTTGAGAAGGGACCCGGGGACCCCAGGCCTCCTGGTGCCTCTCATCTATCAGCTGGAGGCTTCACAGGCAGCCTTCTCATTGTCACCCTCTGCTACAAGGGCCAAGCCCCTGACAGCCAAGGCCAGGGAAGTCAGTGTGGCAGGAAACCCCACACATTCTAAGGGTGGCTCTAGTTGGGTTTAAGGGGAGGAGGCAAGGACCCTGGATTTCTAAGAACTGGGTTCTCCATGACTCTGCTGCTCACCAGCTACATGAACGGCACCTGCAAGGTTATCTTCCTAATAAAATGGGGCTCATCCCAGCTGCTAGGAGAGACAGATACCCAAGCTCTAGAGGGTTCAAGAGAATCGGCCCAGGGTTTGACAAGCCTGGTGTGCTGCTCTGCTCCCTTCCTTCTCTGCAAGTTTGGTAGATAGTTTACTTCTCTGAGACTCAGTTTCTTCACTTGTATGAAAGGTGATGCTCCCCGCATGGGATTTCTTAAGTGACATGATGGCCCATAGTGAACACTAAGTCCCCTGCAGGCACATTCACTATGATTATTCACACTGAGTGGCACTAGAATGTGAGTAAACGGTGAAACCAAGAAAGAATCCTCCCCCCCACTCCCGACAGCTCAGGGCGCTTGTTGTCTGTAGCAGCAGAGACAAGAAAGAGTGGACCTTCCGACCATGGCCAGCCCAGACATCGCAGGAGGAGAGGGCCCCCAGAAGCACAGAAACTCCCTCTGTGCACCCCGGAGCCAGCTCCTCCAATCAAGTCCTTCGCTGAAGGCTGATTTGTATTCCAGTCATGCCCAGTGGATAAGCACGTGGGCGTTCACAGATAACCTTTTCTCCAAAGAGCGTCTGTTCATGTCCTTCCTCCTTTTGGTGTCTACCCCCCTCCCAACCCTGAGTGACAGTCCAAGATCTATAGCAGAAGGGACCACACTCACTATGTCCTCACCTCCTCCAAGGTCTCCTGTGTCACCTCACTCCCTTTGCCCTCTCCCTCTTCCTCCTGCTGATCACAGAGTAATCTTCAGAGCAATATTTAATGTGGCCCAAGTTGCTGTCACACTTCTGCCCCTTATCATGCCCTCCTGTATATGACGCCTTCTTCTCTTGATCTCAGCTTGATTATGTGCAAAATGGACAGAATAGTTAATAGTCTCAAGGACGGAATTAAGCTCATACCGTGAGAATGCTCAGAGTACTACCGGAGGCAGCCGTCTCCCATGGCCCGTTCCACACGGGATAGGTGGTCATGTATCGCTGGGGCTGTGGATGTAGATGTGACAGTGTCCTATGTGTCCTCCTCACCCCTGGCACCACTGGCCCTCAGTGAACATTGATGGGATGTACCTGTGAGACTTGCTTATGCTGTTTTCCACCTGGCAGGGCCATCTCTGTCTTTCAGGTGACTCATTTATTGTTTCCTGTTGAGACTCCTTCCTCCCATTTCTGCCTCCTCATCCTTAGCCAGGACTTCTCTCTGTGCCTGTCCTCAGGTCCCCAGCACCAGCCTCGCTGTCTTCCCCAAACTCACTTTCCTGTCGGGGTGACTTATGTGCTATACACTGTGCTGTTGGGGACAGTTTTTCAAGACTTACTAGGCGTCCCCCTAGCCCAGGTCCATCTTGTGTCTCCAACACCAAGAGGCCATTAGAAGGCAGGCACAGTTTGTCTCCCTGTGTCAGCCACACGGAGCTGGCTCAGTGGCCATGTGGATAGACATGCAGTAAGCTGGACAGTGGGGGTCCAGGAAGGACCCTGGGGATCACTCGTCTCACCTTCAGCTTTGCAGATCCCAGCCAGCCTGGTGCACTTCCTCCGACCTCTGCCTCTATGTTTAGAGATCTAAAAATGGGAAGATGGCATCACTGTAGGCTCTGGGTCCTCTAACTTTGGAACTGGCCCTTTCAGTGTTACCCATAGCTTCATCTGAGAGCCGCACGGCCTGCCTGTGGTTCATTCATCTGCATGCCTTCCAGTGAATTAAGCAAACACACCAGGCCCACACTGCTACCGCCCTTTCTGAAGACAGAGACCTGGCAAAGAAGAGAAAGGAGACCGGAGGGAGAAAAGTCAGCCTGCTTGGAACCGCACACCAGACCTTGTGCTGTGCATGGTTCACATCCAAGAGGCTGCCGTGTTGGCCAATAATCTCCAGGTGAGCACTTTGTCACAGATCCCAAGACTCCGTAGGCCATGACAAAGACAGAATGATGGAAAGCTTTGTGGAGGCGGGAGACTTGTCTTCTTTGTTGTTGGACAAACAGAAAGGAATTGGTACCATGCAGTTAGCAGCACCTGCACACAGCACTCACTCATCTGAAGCCTTCCAGCATGGTAGGAACCAGCTGCCTACCTCCTGAATCTTGCTGCTGGGGCCAAAGAGGGCCACTCAGGGGGTGTCCTGGAGTTTCCCCGAGTGACCCTTCTATGTATTCGTGTACTGATCCATGCAGTGACAGCAGCACATCCCCATGGCCACCTCTCCCAGCTGCTGCCTACCTGTACGTGGTACCCATCAGATCAATGCCCACTGACTTGGGTTACCTTTAGCACTTCCCTGTGTTTGTATTGGAACCATATCCTTGAGATGCATTCCCAGGGGAAGGACCCTGGAAATCTCTTGAGAATCTTTTGCCACTTGTTACCGGTTGTGACTCTGCTGTGGAAAGTAATGAGGAAAGGAAATCGGGGGACAGGCACTGGAACTTGATCCCTGCAGAGATGGGGATCAGTGCAAAGGCCAGAGATCCCAGGGCAGCAGTGAGATCATGTGACAGGGAAGTGGATCTGCTTTCCACAGCCCCAGTGTCCGGGTCAAGGAGGAATAGGAGCTGGCAAGGGGAGGCCCTGCTGAAGGGACAACCATTGGCACAGAGGGACTTGTTCCTGATGTAAAGCAGAGTTCATCCTTGGGCCTCCCACACCTGGGGCCCCAGTATGTTGACTGGGGGCTGGGTGAGCCCCAGCTGTGATGCAGGAGCCACTCTGGAGCCCACAGTTCACCTGTGTCCATTTGGAGTCAGTGTCCATGTATACTTCAGCAGAACCTTCAGATTTAAAGGGACCCCAGTTCCCCATGGAATTTAGCTGCCTTTACACCAAGAAGGGACCAAATGCCCATGTTCTGTGGGGTTGCAGAGAGATGTGGCTGTAGCCATTTCCCAGAAGATGAACCCCAGAAAGTGGCTCCATCAGCTGCCGCCTGGCAGTTCCTCTGCACCCCGGTCCTCTGATGGAAGCACGCAGAATGGATGCAGGGAAGGAGGGGTGCAGGGAAGGGTGCGGCAGAAGGTGCCCTTTGAAAGCTCGGCTGTCAGTCATGCAGAGCCCCACCCCTGCACCCACAGCACTGGTTCCTGGTCTTAGTGTTGGGTCATTTTCTGCATTCTGTAGGTGGAAACTGAGGGTACTCTACTGGCGACACAGCAATATCCCTACACTAGCAGGAGTAACAGGCCTGGCAACTTCTCAAGAGAACCCTTTTCACAATTGCCAGGGACACTGGCACCTAGGGCAGTATGACATGAGCACCTAGCAGTTCTCCAAGCTGAAGGTCCCGGAGGACCCCTACGCTGTAACCATCCATGCTGTTAGCCCTCTTACTCCCCTGGCTCACACCTCCCATCATCTACCATGCTAGATGCTCATAGAGAGGCATTAGGGAAATATTTATCTCATCAGTTAAAAACAGCAATAAGCCCATCCTGTAGTAACCCTAAATAACATTTTAATGAAAAATAACTGCTTAGCTGAAACAAAAATTAAGCCAGTAATGTCTTAGCCATGTCTTCAGGGTCTGGCTTGAAGGACCACAGTGGGTCTGGTCTCTGCGTCTGCTTCAGTCTGCTATGAAATCAGACGTCCCAGCCCTAGCCCTAACCCTCGGTAGAGTGGAGAAGAGAAACATGTCTCACAGTAACTGTAAAGAAGCCTTTGGCGCCATGGACTCCCAGAAAGGCCTCGATGGAACCTTAAGGGGCCTTGGACATAATTCGACCTTTTATTTTTTGGCTGTGTGCTGAGGAGTGAAGTTGGAGAACCATAGGTGTGGTGGTTAAGAATAAGAGTTTTTAGCTGGGTATAGTGACAGTCACCTGCAATCTCAGCACTCTAGGAGGCTGAGGCAGTGAGATCCCAAGTGTGAGTCCAGCCTGGACAATTTAGCAGGACCCTGTCCCAAAATGGAAAGAGAAAGGGCTGGAAAATAGCAGTGTGAAGGCGCTGTGTTTAATCTCCAGTACCACAAGGTGATAATGATGGTGACGATGATGGTGACAGTGACGGTGGCGGTGACCGTGATGATCATGGTGATGATGGTGATGCTTTCCAGCCAGGCTAGGGGTCTTTGGGGTTGTATCCATATTCCTGATCTACTTTCAGTGACTTGAGTGACTATAAGCCAGGTGTTAACTTTTCTGTGCCTCACTCCCATCCTCTATAAAATGAGGTAGTGCACTATTTGCAGGATTATCACCAGGGTCAAAAGAGTGAACATTATAGAGCCCTTAGCGCCAAGTATATCGGAGTTATAGATCTGTATCTGCACACACAAACACACACTTAGCACAGACCTACTTACACACAAGGATATGTGCAGACACATGTGAACATATACGGCATATGCGCGTATGCCTATATATGAACCGTGTGCTGTATATCTGTGTATCAATACTATATATTACACAGACATATAGCAAAGGCAACCAAAGACTCACAAGTTACTGCAGGAAGTCACACTTTTCACAGGTTTCTGAGGATCAGAATATTTCAGAACCAGTTTTTCAGGCAACATTCTGTCCCTCCCCCAGATTGAGGGACTCTGAGGGGACAGACACCGAGGCATTCAGAGGTGCTGCATAGAGTTTGGTCATAACTGTGGGAGTCCAGATAAGGGGCCAGCTGTTGGGGCCCCTGTCCAGGAGCCCCAGATCCAGTCCTCTTTTTGGGGAGTGAAGTGACTGCCCTCATTTAGTTCTGGCTGGAGATCTGACCACAGGTCCCTTGGAAAGCTGTGAGTGTGAACACTGCTGCAGCACTGACTCCAGGGATCCCCAGAAAGCCCAGGCTTCTCACCCCACAGCAGGGAGCATTTTCCTAAAATGCGTCTGTCTGGAAGCTGTCAGTGTGAACCTTACAGAGACACATGCACTCCTGCAGCCTCTGAAAAGGCATGGGCTCAGGGGAAGAAGGAAGGCTGGCTTCCGCAGCCTCACGCAGCACTGGTGCGTGCTCAGCAGGAAGGCCTGCAGGCCTCCTCTCCTGTGGTGCTGGCTGGCCGTCAGGTCCTCACCATGACCCTCACCTGGAAGACACTGCAGAGGTGGGGGTGCCATCACTGGGTCACACCCTGTCTGTTTACTCATAAATTCAATCAACCAGTAGACCTGGAATGCCTCGGAGGCCAGCAGGAGGAGGAGAGCTCTTTCTCTTCAGCAAAGTCACAAATGAAATCCCTTGTGACACCCACATTGTCATTATGAAATTCCACAAGTAGGAAGATGAAGAGAAGAGAAAGGTGAAAAGATTCTGGGGGTGACTAGGGTTGGCCACACTGAGAAGAAAGAATGAGCAGGTATGGAAGAGGAGGACGTTGTCCACGCAGATACCAGGGGAGCAGAGGGGACACCATTGCCCCTGCTGGCACTAAGGTGGGAGGTGATATCTAGCAGATGAGGAATCCCTGGCAGGGGTGAGTGGGCGAGTCACAAAGGAAGAGGTCAGTTAGGTGAAAGGCCTCGTGGCCTTTGCTGCCCTTGCGTCTTCAAGAATAATTTGCTGTTCCATAGTGCCTTCTTGGGAAACTGCCTCTGAGCCCATAGCTGGCCGGAGCTTCCGCCCTGGATTCCACGGAAGCCCGTGTGGACCCAGCCTTATGTCTGCCCCTGCAGATGGAAGCTCTTCAGGCTGCCAGCCTGTCTCTCCCCTTAGCCAGGCCTTTCACTTTTATGTCCTGCCAAATGAGACAGCTGATTGCTCCTGATTTTCCTGACTTGTTCCTTTAAACCCTGGAGGCCACTGTGCAGCACAGCCTCTTCCTCTGTCCCTGAGTACACCCGTCTGTCCCTGCATCTGAATGCCCGTGGTCCCACGCCCCTGCAGACACCACATTCCACAGGGCAAGGGCTGCGTGGGCCTCAGGAACCAGATCATGCACTCTGCCTGTGTCACCAGGGGCACCATGGCACTATGGCTGGAGTGCCATTTAGCCTTCCCAGTGGCCCCATTTAGGCAGTGTAGGACCCAGCACCAGAGTGTGGCCCTGCCCGGCACTCGGCACATCTTGTGTTCCTGCAGCGCCCCTGCTGGCCGCTCTGCCTGTGCACCACCTTTCCTGGCCGGCTACACTGTCCTTCCTCGAGCCCCTGCCTTGTTTCTTCACCTACCAGGTGACCTCTTAGCCTCCACAAGCTCCACATGAGGACCAGTGATCCCTGTGCCCAGTCACTGGGCTGCCCTGGACTAGAGGGCCTGGTTGGCTGTGGATAGAGAGGATGACAGTGGGAATTTGGAGTCCTCCCAGCCGAGAATGACAACAGCAGTTTGCCATCAAGGGCCACACAATAAAAAGGTCTAGATTTTATGGGCCAGACCCTCTTGCATTGCTCAGTTTTTCCACTGTAGCACAAAAGTAACCATAGCAACACATAAACAAACGGGTGTGACTGTGTTCCCAAAACAGCAGTCTTTTCACAAAAACAGGTGGAGGCCACCTCCCAGGTCCTGCCAGTGGGACGAGCTCTGCGGTGACCTGGGCTGGACTCAGAGCTGGCCATCTGTGCAGGGAGCGCCTCACAAGGCCCCTGTGCTCATTCACTACTGCATCTGCCTCAGGGTGCTGTTGTGGTCACCAGTGCCTGCTCTGTGCCCAGTACGGTGGCTGCAGGGCTGGGCCTCAGCATGGATGACTGCATGAGTGACTGAGTCAATGGCCATCCTGTGGGCACGCAGCCCAGTCAGCCAGACCTACCCTGCTGCTCCCTTTCAGCGTGAAATGCTGGAGTGGGGCTGGGAATGGTCTCCAGGGAGTTCGACTCATCATTTTGTCCAAGTGCCCCATTTCTGAAATGATTTTATGAGGCCTGGTGGGGACCAGAGGGTCCCCTTACATGGCTGGGTGGCTGTGCCCTGCAGCCTCTTGACATCTGGAAATGTCTCGTTCCTGGCAGCAGCCACAGCTTTCTAAGCCATTGACTGTGTTCAGGGCTCATCTGAATTAGCTCCTCCCAGAAGCCAGAGTGGCGGGCAGAGCAGTAGGCGTCTCCGGGGGCAAGCTGTCCTGGCCTTGGGGCAGCCTGGGCTCTCCCTGGCCAGCAAGTCCTGTCCTAATGGTTTCTGTGGCACCCAGGGATGTGCTGTTCTCAGGTCGTCTCACAGAATTGTACAGATATCCTCATTTTAGCAGATGAGACTGAGTCACAGGTGACAGGCCTGAGACACAGCAGCTGGGATTGGAACTTGGTGTGCCGACTCCAGGGTCCCACCTCACAGCCACCACGCCAAGCTGAAGAGCACGGAAAGGACCCAGAGCTGGTAGTGAAACTGGACTGGGTTCATCTCACCTCACCCCTCCAGGTATATACAGCATCATGCAGGCAGGATGCAGGGCTGGGTCATTTGTCTAACTTCTAAGTCAGTGCTTTCGCCACACACCTAAGACTGTGCTTTGGCACCTGGAGACAGAGGCCAAATCTCTCCCATTTGCTCCACCCACCTCCACCTAAGGTACATGGACCTTCACCTTTGTTATTATCAGATGTGATGAAACCGACAAGTACCTTGGTGAGCACGGACGCCGCACTGGCCTGGACTCTGTCAGATCTGGAATCAAGAGTCAGCTCTCAGGTGCGCTTGGCCAAGTCTGACAACCTCTTTGACTCTCCGTTTCATCCTCTGGGGTCTGGGGGTGCAGGGGCTGCCCAAGCTGACCTGAGAACTAAGCCATCACCATGTGCAGCCATCGCAGACCCTGGGGACCCCAGCAGACCTGTTTCCCTGTCCCTGCTTCCTGTTGCATCCTCTGGTTCCCTTGAGTACTCTACGCCAGGACACAGCTATGTGCCACAGACACCGCCCCAAGAGGGAAGCTTTGTCCCCAGCTACCTCTGCCAGGTGGCACTCTGATGGCTCCCTGCATGGCCTTCCAAGTCTGGGAAACTGCCCGTGGGCTGTTCCCACATGGAGCCCTGGAGCTCACTGTTCCACTCCTGCCTGTAACTGCAGGTTTCCCATGGCTTTTCTGTTGCCTGAAAGTTCTGTCATCCCTTTTGCTTATCTCTGACTTGTGCTGATACCGCAGGGACTCACAGCCATCAGCTTCTAGGAGACAGAAGCCCAGATGGAAGGAAGGCCTGGGCTGACTGACGCTCACCACATGGTTAGACCAGCCACCCAAGAGCCACTTGGTGGCTGTGGATAGTTACAAGCTGTGGGTTCCTCTTCAGCTCTCACCACCTCCTCTCTTCTTGATCTAGAACAATCTACAGGCCCTGGCTGGGGAAAGAGCAAGGGCAGAGTGGGTACAGAACTTGAAGGTTTCTGACACCCAGAGGCTAGGGCTGGGTACATTTGTTGTGCTGCAGAAAGGTATCCTTGGCTGGAGACTTTGCTAAAATACAGGCTGTTCAGGGCCCAAGTCAACTCTGCAGGTCAGGGCCACCCTTACGGGAGCCGGTGTAGTGCTGGGATCCATTTACCCACAAAATGCTAGCAGTGTTTCTTGCTTGTCAAGAGCTCTGTCTGGGAGACTGAATTTGTGTCCTAGCTCCAGGATTTGTTAGCTAGGTGACACTGAGCTAGTTTTTAATCTCTCTGTTTTAGATTTTAACATTGAAAAAGTTAGGGCAAAGATAATTTGCTCAACCTCATGAAAAGCTTAAGAAGTAGTATTTTATTATTGTCTACAGATCCTCTACTAGAGCTGAGCTGTCCCCTAAAGCAATATATGATCATGGTGGAGCAGAGAGGGTGTATCAGTCAGTGTCTGCTGTGTAACAGCTACTCAAAAGAGGGCATAACAGTGTCCTTTTGATAGGGTCTGTGTGTCACATGGTGGTTCTGGTTCAGCCTAAGAGTTGAACTGGCTAGACTGCATGGTGCCAGGCTACCTGAAATGTGCTTTTCTTCTGAAGGAGGATTAATGATTTTAGAGAGACAGACACACAAGCCCCTTAAGATGACCACCACTCTAAATGTAGTCCTGGCACTTCTGCCCACATTCTATGGGCCAAATTAAGGCACACAACCAACTGCAGCATTGATGAGGTAAAGAAATACACTCCCACTTCTGAGTTGGGACTGGAGGAGTCAGTATTTGCCCGTCCATCATCAAATCTGTGCTGCTAGACAGTGACCTGTTTTGAATTCTCTGAGAACTGTGAAAGCCCTGGTTGTGTCTCTTCTCCCCTGCCCCAGTGTGTGATCCAGAAGGTTTGGGGCTGGCCTAAGGAAGGGACATTTCTAGCAAGCTCCAGGACAGCTCATGGGATGGCCAGTGTTTCACCAATGCTGCGCTGAGATGACAAGGTGTAATTCAGCTGGCAAATGAAGAGGGAGAGGGGAGAGTAGGTGTTGGTGGTCAGCAGATGGTCACCACAGCTGTGGAGCCCTGGACTTTGTGACCTGAAGGGAACCTGGTATGCAGGCTGCAGCCTGGCCTTGGGCTGGCACAGTGAAAAAGCAGTTGCCCTAAGTCCTAGATCCAGCACTTGCCCTCCTGTGTGCCCTTGGAGCCTTGATTTCTTCTTCCATTTAGTGTAGATCAAAGCGCATGGCAGTCAGCTTTACAGGAGCACCAGAGGGGACAGGAGGTGATGCTGAAGAGCCATGGTTGTAGGCAAGGAGCTGCATGAGTATTTGTTACTCCTCAACCCTGAAGAGAAAGCAGACACATGAGATTTCTCCCCTTGCCCTGAGGAATGAACGTGCATGAGCTTAGATGAACAAGGTGTTTCTTTGCATCTTGAAAATGCCTCCTGTGCCCCTGTGCTTTGGGCACCATGGAAGGAAGCCAGTTTCTCTGCTGGAATCCAGGGGTGCCCTGGAGGACCCTGGTGGGATAAGCTGACCAGGGAGAGAGATTGTTAGACCAATAGCGCTGCCGGAAGCCTTTGCATTGTTGCCAGCAGTGCATTGCATTCTGCTGATCCAGAATCACATCAATGGCCCCCACTCCCACCCAGCCCCCACAGAAGGGTCCCTTAACTGTGTCTTCTGCCATTTCCCACCAGCATAGTTGTAGTTGTTCCCCATGGGGCATCCTTGCTGGTCTCCCAGGACTCTGTAAAATGTGCTGTTTGTTCCTCCTGACAGCCACATGCACTCTGCACACAGCTCAGCAGATGTTTCCTGAGCAGTCATCAATCTGTCACCCTGGAACAGTGCTGATCCCCTGTAGACCTTCAAGGACACCCTGGGTGTCATTCAGAGCCACATGCCACGCTTTCATGGTTGCCACCTGCCTTTACCTGCATGAGACCCTTCTGCATGCACGCCTGGCTGGTCCTGACGCCACCCCAGCCCCTGAGCCATGTGCTGGTCGTAGCATTTACCCTCATCACTGCAGAAGAGGAAAGGAAGCAATGAAGAGTTACATGACTTACCCAAGCATGGCCCGCAGGGGTTCGACAGTTTGGTTGTGGAGTCCCTGAGCTTAACCACTAGGCGTTACTGCCTCTGCATATGGAGGGAACATGCCCTGTGGCCTCACACCTGTGTGATTGCTGTGGGTAACTGAGTCCCAGCTGTGAACAGGGGTGGGTGGGGCCTGTTTAGCCAATGGCAGCTCTTGGATGTGGGGGGTCTTCACAGGCCTCTGTGGTCACTGTGTTTACTTGTGCAGCCTCCAGGTCTGGTGCCCCGAGAGCTGTGACTACATGGTTGTACTCACGGCCTCCAGATGGTCTGGGCAAACAGGAAGACCCTGAGTGAGCCTTGCCGGCCTCTGTGCTGACACGTGAACTCCAAATGATGGGTTGGTCCAGATGCCCTTTAAAAGTCCCTTGCAGCTCTGAAATTCTGTGATCAGGAAATTACTAGGGGAGAGTTCTCCTTTCCTTTCTGGCCTTGCTAAGGCTTCTAAATGGGTCCTTTATTTCCCACAGCAGGTAATTATAGGAGGCTGTGGTGACGCCAGCGGGGGCTCTGAGGTGGACCTCCTGGCTGCTTGCTGCTTTCTATGATTATCCTTTTTGATCTTCTTTCCTTTTTTTTTTTCCTTTCCTTTCCTCCCCTCCATCCCCTTTTTTTGAAGACGGTATCTCACTACTTAGTGCAGGCTGAGCTCAGTTTTACTTTGCAGCCCAGGCTGCACTTGAAGCAATCCGCCTCAGCCTCCTAAGTCCTGTGATTATAGGCATGTGCCAGTGCTTGGCTTTCTGATGCTCCTCTTTCTGCTGACTAGGGTATTGGGATCCTAGCAGTGCCCAAGGTCCTAGAGTCCTTGACCTCAAGCTGGTGGCCCTCCACTGTCTGTCCTAGGGGTGACAGACCAGTGCATCAGGAAATCAGGGCAGCAGGGATGGGGGACACATGTCCACAGGTGCACGTCGGGTAGGAATGGGTGCAAAGGTCTGGGTGGGACAACAGGGCACTGTTGAAGCAGAGGGTCTGAGGTGAACCTCAGAACAAACCTACGCCAGCTAAGAGGCTGGCTGCACTCGGCCCTGGGAATGTGAGCCCGAGCTCCTGCCCCTCCCCTTCCAGAGGAAGCCAGCGGACTAGATTATTATGAGAAATGTTCCAGTTCTTTTTAAGTATTACAGCGAACTCAGAGTTTCTCTACTGCCTCATACTACAACCAGACGTGCCTGTGAGGCCACATTTTCCGCAGCTCTGATTTAGCCCAATAATCAACAAAAGAGAAACTAGACTTGGAATTTAGTCTCACTGGACATGTCCAGGGAGTGTCAGGCACAAACCCTGAGTCCGGTGCATCTCAGTCCAGGCGTGTTTTCCGCCATCTTGACGGGCTCCACCCCACTGCCTTTGCTCAAGGCAGGCACAGAAGCCCAGAGGCGGAAAGGCACCTGCTCAAAGCCACACGCTTCAGTGTTGGGCTGGCACGGCTGAGCTCTCATCCCTGAGACTGCTAGCTGCAGTGCTGCCAGCTATGACCCTGTAAAGGTTACAGTGAAAGCCTGACCCGGAGCGTGGCACCAGGCAAGTTCTGATTTGCCACCAATCAGCAGGAAATGGCTCTCAGGCCTGCGGGCAGGAAGCTACCAGTGGCTGATTCTGCCCAGAAAGAAGTGTTGAGTGTTTGCAAAACCAATGCATTTGCTCCTAAAAGTGCTGATGGCAGCTGCGGCCTTTTTCTGGAGGGTCTTTCCAACTGGATGTTGGAGACTGATCAAATCCGTACCCTTGCTGATGACCAGGTCTCAGCCTGACAAGGGATTGATATTCTCCTGTGTGGTTAGTCGCATGGTGGGGCAGTGGAGGCTGGACTTGGAGTTGTGACAGTTCTGACTATGTCCAGCTCATTGCATCCTAGTTATGGCTCTAGGATGGGCCGTTTGAGCAATTGCAGCCCTGCTGGCAACACAGAGCTATTGTGAGCATCTAGTTAAATGGATGGACCTGAATTACCAAGGAAAGGAACAGAGAAACGTAGACTGTGTTGGGCCTTATATTCTTTCTCCCAGAATGATGATGTCTGAGCTGGGACAGGAATGATAGGAGGGAGCTAGAAAATTCAGCCCATGCAAAGGCTCTGGAGCAGTAACGATTTAGAGTCAGAGCAGATATGGAGCTGGAATGACTGGAGGAAAAGAGGGAGAAAGGTAGAGAGAAGGAGAGACAGAGTAGGGAGAGAGAGATTGTGTGAGGGTGGAACACAGTACTTTAGTGACTTATTGCTGGCACAAAACACCAGACTCCTATGACATAAAGGAGATCATCTTTATTTTGACCTATGGTTTTTATAGGATGTAATCCATTGATATCAGACTCCCAGGCAAAAACAGCCTGTTGGAAGGATGTGGCAGAGGAAAGCTGTCCAGCCTGTGGCAGCCAGGAAGCAGAAAAAGAAGGGAGGAGCCGGGAGGAGCTCCGCCTCCCAGCTTCCCATGCACAGTGACCACCTCTAAGCAGACCATCCCTCCTAAGGGCACATTGAGCTCTGAACTCATCTGTGGATGAATTCACAGGCAAGTACAGTCGTCTTCCCAAAGCTCCATTTCTGAACACATGAGCCTTGGGGGACATTCTCCGTCTAAACCAGCCTCACTCCCAGTTCCCATAGTCTTTTCTAGGAAGTCAGATTGTAAATATTTTCAGGCTTTGAGAGCCAGCATTTCTCCACTGTGAACACTCAGCTACGCCTCGGTGACATGAAAGCAGACATAGACTCTATAATACTGAATGTGCGTCACTGTGTTCCAATAAAACTTTATTTACACAAACAGGCAACCAGGCTGCTGGCTATTTACCTGTTTCAGCCATTGAGTGTCTTTATACTTATTCAGTGTTTTCTGTTTTGGTAACATTAGGATTATGTAAATGAAGGCCTTCTCAACCCCAAAATGAAATGAAAAAAGTGCACTCAAAAGCAGTCCAGGGACAAGGCCCTGGTGTGGAATTCTGGTGGATGGTTCTGGGCAAGGGCTTGTACCCCTGCTGGTTTGCATCTGGTGGGTCCCAAGTTCCCAGGAGGACAGGGGAGGGAGGCAGAGGCAGGGACAGCCAAGACCAAGGTCACTGGGTCAGGATCCCTCACCTTTTATCTTTTCATGACTTTTGCAGCCACAGTGACCTTGATGATATATCACTAAGAACTGAGAGACTGTCCAGTCAGCTGTCTGGTCTTTAGCAGCCCAAGTGGGAGGAAAGACCCCCGCAACCTCCAGCTGTGGAAGTCACCAGGCCCGGTTTCCTCTCCCCCTGCAGAATTTGACCCTTTGTGGAGAGGCTGTCAGGCCAGATCTTCAAGAATCACACATGAATTTTCCACTGGGTGGAAGAGACTCCTCTCTCCTTTCCCCTGATCTGGTTTCGAAGGTGTGCTTACCCAGTCCTGTAAGATAACTTTCCATCCTGAATTTTAATTGTAAACTCAAACATTGAGCTGGCTTTATGCCAGCCAGGTCGGGAGAGGTACTTGGTTCTCTGGACTCCTCTTGTCCCACTGGCCTGGAGAAACAAACCCTACACACTCACCAACCACAGCCTCCTCAAAAAGTGGAGATCATGACATGTGGCTCTGAAGGTCTGTGGGGAAGGCAAAGAGAGGTCACTCAGGATCCTATGTCACTGTTGGTCCCAGAGCCAGGTGACCTGGTTTCAGCACTGCATTATCATCTATGAGCTGTGTGACCTGGGCCAAGATACTCCACCTCTCTGGCCTGCCTAAATATGGGGTGTCAATGTGATAGGAATGATGTCAAGGCCTCCAGATGATACAGGATAAACTGCTAAATGTCTCCTAACCTGCTAAATGTCTGATATGCTGAGTTTGTGTTCCCCAAATTATGCAGAAAGATTTTTTTGAGGGGGAAAGATACTGCTCCTGGAAGGCAGGACCCTGAGTGGGTTACCACAGACCCTGCTTACAGGGGAGGCTTTACAGAGCAAAATCCCCAGGTGGGTACGAAATCATGAGGTGAGCAGAAGGTGAGACAGAACTATAATCAGTAAGTTTACAAGTATAGGTAATATTGATCCAGTGCAGAAGCAAGTCACACAGCAAGTGTGCATGGGAAGAGCCAGGACCTTTCTTGGAAGGGGTGGGTCAGAGAGGTCTTAGTCCCCCACCCAGGTGACTGCTGCATATTTAGAATATCACTCATTATTGTTCATCCTGCTGAGATGTACAGGGATGTAGTCTTTCTGTCTTTATCTTGAGACCTGGCTGCCAACAGATGCACCTCCACCCACAGCTGTAATGTGTTCTCCTCTTTTGCACTGACATCTCGAGGGCCCAGCCCTGTCTGACTCCCTGTAGTGTTTCTACCTGGTCTATCTGTCTATAGTAACAGAAGTCACCTAGAACTAGGTTTGGAAGACTGGGTGGTTTAATTCACATAGCGCTGGGAACAGCGCACTAGGAGCAGTCAGTGAGAATGAACTCCTATGTGCACAGGGCCAGGAACATAGTCAGTGCTAGTAAACCTGTTCCCTCCTCTGCTATGAGATACACCTGACAAGTTCCGCCGCACTTTTGTAAGGGCTGCAGACTTAATGCACCTCTGCCTCCCCCTAAACACTGTTAGTTAAAGCCCCAAACCCCAATAACCTTGCTTTTCTATTTTCAAAATGTGTTTGTGAATCTTTTAAAATGCCCTGAAATGAGTATTTACCTCCAAAACGTGTAAGTGTTTAAAAAGGATTTAATTCGTCTGCTGAATAATAATGCTGGAGATTTAAAGAGAGAAAATGGCAAGGTTTTTGGTTCTTTGCCCTCTGTTTGCTGTGGCTATAAACGCTTCTGTTTATCACTTAAAATCTCATTTAGAAAGTTCACTGGTTATTTGCATGAGGATTTTGGAGAAAAGGTTGGAGACTGGCCATCTCTCTCCCTGCTTCTCACTCTGTCTTGTCCCTCCCCCATGGCTGGGTTTTCCCTGAGTCCCCATCTGGCTGGTTTGTGACAGAGGGTGCCTTGCTAAGAGAGACCTCTGAGTCCATCACATGGTCCTGGCTATGCTGGGGGACAGCCCACGAGCAGGGCTCACTCAGAGCGCACCTAGTGTGGGAGTCCCCCTCGCTGAGCTGTTACAGGCACTGGTGGTTTCACACCCTGAGGGTCCTTGTGCTGCAGCACAATTGCAGTTGCCCAGTGAGTCACAGAAGACCTACTTTCAGGGAGGAATGAATGTTTCAGAAAGGTCATCTTCCTGCCCACTGCCACCTTCTGAAGGGGTGATGCTTTAGTTCTGTTCTTATGGCTTCAGTGCTTTCACCTTGAGCCTAGTGAAGCCCTTGGAAGGTGGAGCTGGTCTTTGAGAGGCCAGGACAGTTCTGTTACAGTTCTGTTACAGTCTTTGGCATTGAAATTTCCATCATGAAACACAGCCTTAGCCTGCAGGACAGGTGTACCCTAAGGGCAGAATGTCCCAGCTGCGGAGACTAGAGAGGGCAGATGAGGAGAGACCGCCCTTGCGTGATACTGTTGTGCCGGGTGAGTGGTCACTGCCCTCCCAACTGACCCAGGCAAGCCCTGCTTCTCTCACTAACTAAAACCATCCTTCTGCTCACCTGCAGTACCAGGCTGGCCACATACCGCAATCCCTCCTGCCCCAGGGCTGCCTGGTTCCTCCCTCCATGGAGCCCTGCCCTCTGCCCACCTCCACTGTCATGCAGGACAGCATTCAGGCTCCTCACAGGGGCCCTTCCCACCTTGTGATGCTCACAAAGCCCTAGAGGTCAGACCTGTCGCTCTCATCTGAAAAGTGAAGAAGTGGAGCTCAGAGAGGGCAAATCACCGGCTCAATCACACATGCAGTGAGTTGTAGAATAAGAATTGCACCTAGGGCTGGGCGTGGTGATGCACACCTGTAATACCAGCATTCAAGGGGCTGAGGCAAGAGGATTGCTATGAATTCAAGCCCAGCCTGTGCTACATAGTGAGTTCAGAGGCACCATGAACAACATCGTGAGACCTTGTCTGGAAAAAAAAAAAAAAGAATTGCACCTAGATTAGGCCCTGAACCCTGCACTCCTGTCTCATAGGCCCCTGCTCTTCAACGGAACTTTGCAGTAAGTCAGAGTTTTATATCTGCACTGTCCACTCCAGTGGGCACTGAGCACCTCAAATTTACTCTATGCCACTGAGAAACTGTGTTAAATCTAAATTTTAATTAGAAATAACCACACGAGGCTGGTAGTTTTAAAGAACTGTGAAAGCCTGAGATGTCCTCTTCCTTGCAAGCTAACACATTTTGCCTGCTGACAGATGTTGCAGAAGATATGAGCTTCTTGGATCAGAGACAAAGGACTTTATTACACACAGCACAGCAGGCAGCCTGGGCTTCCTGTTTAACTGCCTTTCTTTGACTTCCAAGTCTTATGGGGATTGTTTACTGTAACTGTTTTGTTTTGATTCATAAGCTTCCAAAGAAAAGACTTTGTCTTGTTCATTATAGTTCTGTCAGCATCTCAAACATGGATGCTGACGTGTATTGGGTCCAAGTGATTATTTACTGAATGACCAAAGGATTCTGGATGCTGTTTGTGAAGCCAAGAGCCTGAACCAGGTATTTGCTGAGGGTCTTCCTGTTGTGTAAATTCTCTACTTTAAAGTTTTGCTCTTGCTGATAGTCAAGGTTCAAAACACCCTCAAGCAAAGGGCATAGTTTCCTTCCACAGAGCCTGAGGCAGGGATTCATTGCTCATGGATGTGTCCCAAGAGAAGGACTGGGGAAGGAGACAGAGCCAGGTCATGTTTCCAGCTGGAGTTGACCTTCCGCCACGTGACCTCCTGGAGCACAGGTTGGATCATGGAGCTGACTGCACATTGAGATGCAAGGCCTCATGCAACCCTGTGTCCCTCAGTTCACATCTGTGGGCTACCCAGGTCTGGATGGTGGGGGAGTGGTCCCCTCCTTGGAGAAGCAGCTCTTGTTTGGCCTCCTGGCTGGCCCAAAGGGCAAGCAAGAAACTTGAGTAGCACAGAGCAGCAGGGATTGGTAACCATGGGGTAGGTGCCTGACTTTCCTCGGGTAGCAGGTTACTCCTGGTGACTCTGGAGTCACTTTGCTGGAAAGGTGGTTTCGGGTTTTCATTTCCTCGGCTTGGGTCTGGCTACCCAAGATCCCCAGCATCCCATGTGGTTGTTTGACACAGGCTGCAGACAGATTCCCACAGCTTTTCCTCTGGAAGGAGAATTAGAGCAGATGGTGGGGAGCGAGTCTGAGGCACCTACAGAGGGAGACGCTGTGCGCCATTGTTGTGCACCTTCCGGAGGGGAGAGTCCAGGGTAAGGCCACTGCCAGCACTTAGGTGCTCTGGCCTGCATGGCCACCCAGGTCGGCAACGCCTGTTCTGAGACGGCTCCTGTGCGTTACAGCACTGACTGCCCAGCAATTTGTGGAGTTAGCTTCAGTTTCTCCAACTTTCACGTGAAAAAATGGAGGCTCTTTGCTCCCTGCCCTTCAGACTTTCCTGGTGTGGATTCTGCCACCTATGACCAGCTGCCTTTCCCCAAGACAGAAGCAAAGAACGTGGCTTGGAGTGTTTGTCCTCCCTTCTGCCTCGCTGCTGTGCTCCCCCGCCTTGAATTCTTCCCAGCTTCCCTGCAGCCTCCCGCTCTCCCTCCAGCCTGCCCAGCCCAGCTTCTTCTCACTCTGTGGAGCCCTAGATCTCAAAGTAAGATCTCAGGACGTCCTGTGGCCACTTTGCCCTGTCACAGAGCACAAAAACGAAGGACCCAAGATACCAACCAGAGGCTACAGGTTCTCATTCATTTGTGCCTCAGTTGGCATCCCAGATTGCCACCCACTCCCTACCTGGATCTAGCAGGCCTGTGAGTAGGTGTGACTCTTCCCAGAAGGAGGGGAGATGTCATGAAGTGATTCAAAGAAGAGCCTGTTGAATTGAGCAGAGATCTGGTAAATCCACCCACAAGGGTGGCGAAATTTGACATGGGCTTCCAAGACAGCAACAGAATGAGTCTCATTTCCTGCTAAGTGAGTGGAATGATGCCCAGCCTGGGCTCAGGGGACCAGAGCTGTAGCCCAAGGTCACTATTCAGCTCCATCTTTGCCAGGTCTCAGTTTCCCCGCCAAGAACTGAGACTGGGGGATGAGGAGTGTGACCCTCCACGTACCTTCCTGTCTTCCCTTTGTTGCCTGCAGGACTGTGCCCGGGGGAGCCCAGTCTTCCCTGCACAAAGACCCATTGCCTCTCTCTTCTGCTTCTCCCAAGCCCCACTTCCTGTTGCCTCCCTGGGTGGCACCAGCCTGTCCCTTGCCCACAGCAGGGCGGAGCTCCCATGCCATGCGCCTAAGGGAGCACCTGCGGTAAGATGTGCCGGAAGAGCAGCGTTTGTTTCCTGTCGAGTTCTGTCCTCCTCGGCCCTCACGCATCACGCCGCCATCCTAGCTGCTTCCCATACTAAGCTCCTGTGGTCCATCAGGAATTGTGCCCTGATCTTTACACCTCTTGCTGAAGCCTTGCAGCAGTCTCAGGCTGCAGGTACTCTGAGCATTCCGTTTTGCATATCAGTAAACAAAGTCTCAGAGAAGTAAAGTGGCTTGTTCATGGCCACCCAGTTATTAAATACAGGACTTCCTGTATACAGGAATGTCTACAGGACAAATGCAATAGCAGGAAGTTATTCTGACCACCTATTCAGTTCTTAGAGTTTAAGCATTTGCTAATAGAAGGTAGTCATTGCAAAGGGACCCCTGTGTTTGTCAGCTTTACTGCATAACAAACAGCCCTCAAAAATCAAAGACTTGTAGCAAATCTGGTTCAAATTCCAGGTGAACAAGCTTTGGGTTACTGCAGCCTGGTTATCACATGTGTCTATGGCAAGAGTTTTCTTAGGCCCAGGTCCAGGCTGAAGGCAGTCACTCCCCAGGACTTGGCTTACACCTAAGGGATCATGCAGTCACGGTAGCAGCTTCTGCCCAGTGAGGATGCTCAGTTGACTCACACTTCAATGGCCAGAGCACATGAGGTGGCCAGGCCTCATATGAGCAGGTAGTGAAGTATCATGCTCTCACAAGGGGGAGACCCCGGGAATCAATATCTGCAGATACAGTTGGCCTTCGACTGCTGGGCTTGCTCACCAAATGTCCGGTTCTGATCTTGATTGTACCCCTTAGTAGCTATCTGACCTCATCAGTGCGCTTCACTACCCTGTCCCTCAGTTTCTCTGCCTGACAAATGGGGAGGATAGGTACAGCCCTGGGTCTGTTGACTGGAGCTACTATACTAAAGCACCACTTTGGGGACTGCTTCACAAATAGGAGTTTATTTTCCCACAGTTCTGGAGGCTAACTGAGGGATCAGTGGGTAAGAGCTCTCTTTCTGGCTCTGATAGCTTTTTCTTTTTAGTCCAAAAATGGGTGCCTGAGATAAATACTTACTTCTCAGATGAAGAAATGCAAATGGAAAAGAGATATGAAAAAATGTTCAACATCATTGGTCATTTGACAAATGCAAATTAAGACAACACTGAGATTCCATCGCACCCAGAAAGAATGGCTATCATCAAGAGAGCTCTCTTTCTAACCCTTCCCTACTCATCCTCACAGGTCTCTTTCTTCTGTCCCCTCAGCAAGGGGTCTCTCTGGTGGCTCTTCATCTTCTTACAAGCACTGCATTCACCAGAGTCAGCCCTAATATTGCAGCCTCATTTAACCCTGTTGTATTCCTAAAGCTCCCATCTCCAGGCACAGACACTTGGGGCTGAGGTCTATATGTAGGTGTGAGGAGGGGTGCATTCAGTGGGCAGCAGGTCCTCTTTCCTTAGGGCGTCATCTTGACCGAGGTGGGTGAAGCCTAAGAACAGTGCCTGGCCTATAAGGATGCACCCAGGAAACGAGGATGCCCCGAGAAAACGGCTGCAGTTCGTGCCTTGGCTGTAGTGCGTCCCATCTTTTACTGATTGGCCATCTCTGCATGGAGAAGGTCTCAGTGGGTTCAGGTTTGTGGGCTCTGAAATCCGTCCCAACTCCTGGCACATCCTAGGTACTGGGAAAAGTCTTAACTCATATCGTGAGGCAACTAGCACTGGCTCAGCCCCGGGCTGGACTCTTTACCATGTTGTGGACCTGCTCTGTGCCTCTGGGTACATCATCATCCTAGGCCAGCTGCGACAGAGTTTGCTTTGACAACAGAGTCTCCACAGGCTTTATGCTCCAGAGCAGCTGGACAGTGTGTGGGCCAGAAGGAGCTCGGGGATAGTTACATGAATGCTCCTGTGAAGTTCAAGGTGATGGTGTCTCCCAAGAACCCTCCCACAGACGACCCTTGTGGCAGGGCTGGGGATGCATGGGTGTCTCTCACCAGTGGCCGCAGCACTGTCGAGGCCTTGTCCACGAGTCTGCGTGTTTTCTGGCACTGGAGTAGCTACACACAGACAGAAGCACTTGGCTCTGGGGTTCCTCGGTGGCGCTGGAAACCTGTGCTGACTTTGCCCACCCCATTCGTGTGTCTGTTCCCACATCCAGCCTTGCCTGGGGGGATGTGTCTGAGGGTTTTTGCTCGGCAGAGCTTCCATCAGCTAGAGAGGGAGAGATCAGAGTGTGTGGGGACAACTAGTCATTCTGAGCCCTCCCCCTGGTGTGGCCCGGCACTGCAGGGTTCAGCTGAGTATCGTGTGAAGTTTCTGGCCTCTCCTCAGCTCACAGCTGATCCCTTGCTGGTGTGATGCCTCATCCAGAGTGTTTGGACCCTCTCAGCCTCAGCTTCGTCATCTGGGAAATGGGATCAAAGATGGCTCTCATGAGGTGTGAATGTCTAGCCCAGCGTAGATGGTGCTGGTGGTGATGACAGTCGTGACAGTGCAATGATGATGATGGTGATGATGGTGACTGCAGGGATGACAGTGATGGAGGTGGTGAGGAGTCATGATAGATGAGGCGTAGAGATCATTTAGCCTATTTTGAGCACTTCAGTTTCCTTAACCCTCTGAATTGGTTAGGCATCCCCCGGTAGTAGGTGCTGTTACCCCTCCTCCACAGCTGAGGGAGCTGGCGCTCAGCCAGGTGAGGTGGCTCAGTGAAGGATTCACAGCCCTCGAGTGGCAGAGCCACATGTGTCACAGGAGTGTCCTCCGGACCCATCTCCCGTTATTGCCACAGACTACAGCCAGCTCAGGTTCACGGCCACAGGCCCTGGGGAGAGGAAGAGGCAGAGGTCCGACATTCAGGAGCTTCCTTGCCTCCTCCCCCCACTCTCAGGTAGAAAGCATCCTGCACACCTCGCAGGTGACAGGAGCTGCCACCGCAGCTGCTCCAAGCACACTAGCAGACTGCTGCTTTTCATGGATGTTGCTTATTGACCTCCCTCTTGCCCAGAGGGCTTGGGACAGAAGCGGATATGACAATTACACCACTTCTCAGATTTTCACATTTTCATTTGTCCTCTCTCCTAATATGCCTAGTGGTTTCCTGCCAGTTGAAAAAATGTTCCAGAGTCAGAGTGCATGCCTGTTTCACCTATGCACCTGTGACCTGGAGCAGACATCTCTGTCAGGAGAGAGACCAGTCTTTGTCCTGTGTCCTGGGACCCAGCTCCAGCCCAGCTCTGACCTCTGACCTCACCCTCCCATCCACCCCCACAGCCGTCGGGCCAGCTCCTCTGCCTCTCCATCTGTTTGAGCTGCCTTCCCGCTCTGCCTGGCAGGTGCTAGGTTGTTTTGGGGCCAGTGAGGTGTTGGCTTAGTGTGATGGCAGGTCCCAGAAAAGGGGTGCCCTTTCCTCTGTTCTGTGTCCCCCTCCTCCTGGGACAGCTTTGACTCATCTGTTTCACTGCCTGAAGTGTTGCAGGTCTTTAGGGCAGGCCCTCCAAATTCAGCATTATGGAACAGGAAGTGATCTTAGAGATACGTGTGCAGAGTCTTCATTTTGGGGTTGGTAACAGGAAGTTTGAACCTGCAAACACCCTCACTCACGTCCGGTGTGTTTTAGATAACCGCATTCTCTCCCCACACTGATAAAGTAAGGCAGCTTTGCGCTGGCTGTTCATATCTGCAAGTCTGAGCTGAGCCTGCTGCAGTAGCTCTCTTGTTAGATCCTCCTGCCCTCTCTTGGTGATAAATTTGACCATTTATTTCCATCTTTTGGATGGAGAAACTCAGGCTCCACTGAGGTCATGTAGCAGGTAAGTGGCAGAGCTGGGATTTGCACACAGCTCTCTTTGACTCTAGAAACTGACTTGCTTTCTTCCTTTGCCTGAGACTGTGGTTGACTTACTTGTCCTCTTGCACCAAAGGGTAGGAGCTTTCTCTAGGGAAGACTCTAAGGGAGAGTTTTATTTTGATAATCTCATTCCAATTCCTAGGTCCACAGGGAAGACCTCTGGGGAAGAGAAGGGAGAAGGCGTTTGATGGAAATAAGCCTGTTCCCTGTGGGTGCCCTGCCCAGGTCAGACGCTGAGCCCCCTGCACCCTGGGTTCAGGAGTGAGCCCCCCTGGCTGATGGAAGCCCAAGGACCCTGCCTAGGGGCCAGGCATTCTGTGAACCAGAGCCCTGGCTACAGGGGGCCAAGTGTCTCTGCCCTACTCTCCTGCAGCTTACCTCACATCCTGCCCCGGCCACAGAGGGGTTCAGCAGGCAGGACTCCCCACTCTCCCTGGGTGGTTGACCAGTCACATGGTGGCATTTTTGTATATTTTGGGTTTAGTTTTTTTTGCAACTACCAGAGGAAGTGTGTAGGCTGAATTCTTCTGTCTGCCTTCTTCTCCCCAAGCACGACTGGTCTGCTCAGTCAGGGCACTGGGACAGGAAACTCCCTAACACAAAGGCCCAAGGTTTAAAGCCATTGCCTTGCTAGGTAGCACGAACCACAGGGAACCTTTGTTCCCTGGGCTCAGGAGGCCTCAGTGTCACAAGTCTCTGTCTCCTGCAAATATTTTTTTTAAAGCTTTTTTTTTCTCTGCAAATATTTGTTGAAGGCTTTATCGCAGTTCTCAGCATAGTGAGGTTAAGTGGTAGGAAACAGATTAATTTCCTCGCCCTCCAGGAGGAGGGAGGCAGACAAGTAACTCGATATGCAATTGAGTGTCATTTCGTGGTTAAAGCTATGTCTTAGCGTCTTTCCACATGGCTGACATAGTACCGGATACCCATAGTCCAAAGGAGGAAAGATTTATTTTGGCTCACAGTTTGTAGAGGTTTCAGTCCATAGACAGCTGATGGTAAAGCAGGGCAGTGAAGCAAAGGAGCATTGCTGAGGAAAACAGGTCATGGCATGGCAGGCAGGAAGCAGAGAGCAATCAAGACAGGAGGGAGGGAGATGCTTCCAGGCCACACTCCCAGTGACCCACCTCCTACCACCAGGCTTCATCTCCCAGCATAGTTAGCTATAAACTCGGCAGCAAACTCACCTGATCCACCTATGAGCACATGAGTCTTTGGGGGACAGCTAGGTATAAACCATAACAAGCTGTGAAAGGAAATGCCATCCAGCAAGGGAGAATGACAGCAATCCTGCTTATGGGTGGCTAGGGCAGGCTTCACTAAGGAGGGCATTTGGGCAGAGCCATGAGTGCCGTGAAGGAAGGAGCTGATCCAAGATCGCTAAGGAGATCCTCAAGCAGGAAGCTATGTGTTAAGACCTTGAGGCAGGGGATAGGCTTGGAGAGCCTTCGAGTTTGATTCTGGGAGTTTGTCCTTCCACCAACAGAGCTGCTTCTCACTTTTACCCTCCATCTGTTTTCTCCATGGTGCTGGTAGGCAGGGGCTGAGGTTGTGTACAAAAAAAAATCAGACAACTGAACAGGACAGAGGAAAGATATTTCTAACAGGAAACTGCTGGCTTTAATCTTCTGCACATGCCACTCTGCTGAAATCTGAAACAGCTTCATACCCTGCCTTGCATTGATCTCCAGATGACTTGGACAGTGAATTTTCAACACACTGTTATCTGCTATGACAAGTCCATTTTTCCAAGAGCAGGAGCCTGGATTCGAAAACATCAGAAACAGAGGAAAATGTGATGTTGGAACCTGGGCTGCAGAGCTCGCACCGAGTTCAGAGAGGGCGGTCCAGTGGGCCGAGTCTGGGACAGGTGAGACTGCAGAGGCCAGCAGCCCTCTGAACCAGCCTGGCCATCAAGCTCAGGTTCCCTGCCCTAAACTCTGTCCCCACCATCGGTCACATGGTGATGTGGTGGTGCTGACACCTGCTGGGCTCTTCTGGGCAGCCCTGGGCTGGGCATGCTGGAAGGGAAGCACCTGGGAAGTCAGGGACCCTAGGGGTCAGTACCGCCACATCCTGGTGGGGCCTGTCCATCTCTTCTTTGTGCCTCAGAAGATGAAACAGGAGGAGTCCCCCATGCGTGTTCCCCTGCGATGCACCAGGCTTGTGTCCAAGGCAGACAGCAGGCAGCGTCATTCCTGGCTCTCAGCAAAGAGACATCTGTGAAAGTGGTGCTATCTCGGTCACCCTGCCTGTGGGCCTCAGGCTGGAACTCCTGCCACCTCCCCTACCCAGACCTGTGACTACAGACCCTGAAACTCATTTCCAGGAGCCGTAGAGTGGATCTCTCTTCTCCAGGCTCCTAGAAAGACTAAGTCTTCCATTAACTGAATTAATCTCATTCATCTGGAAAAATAATCACCAGAAAGCAATTCTGCTGGAGCACAGGGCTATGAGCGCCTGCAAGATTCCCATAAGGGATGACACAGAAGTCCAAGCCTGGGAGATGCGGAACCCAGCCCTACCTCCCTCCCCACGGGCCAAGTAGCTGGTGGTCATCCTGCAGTCAGTGAGCATCACTGGGTTAGCCACTTGTCTGTCTGTTCAGTATTAAACAGGCCCCTGGGAGAGGCAGGTACCAGGGGCCCAGTACTGGAGTACAGACAGTACTAATAAGGCCCACCTGTGTCCTCAAGGCAATTGGAGCTCCATGAGCCGAACTCCAGTGAGTTCCTGGCTCAGCCCTCTGCTGCCCGCTCATACCCGCACACATGTAAATGTCAGAAACTTTTGCTTCTCTATCTTGTCTGTTTTCACATTTGCTTCACATGTTTACTAGCTCAAGCTCCACTTGCTCCTTCCATCAAGGAAGGAGGAAGGGGCCGGAGGCCGTGTAGGCTAAGACACAAAATTCCCAGCCCAGCAAGGGCAGGAGACAGGCAGCCCCTTCATCTGCAGGGGCGATTTCACTGATAACAAAATCCTTAGAGAATACACAGGCAGGAACAGCAGGCGTGGATAGCCAGGGATTTGATCTTATCCCACCGGGAGCCAATGTGTCAGCCTATTCATGCTTTGCAGAGCCTGCTGGATGGCACGAGACTCCTGGATCCTAGGTCAGGGACTTTGTTACTCTCTGGGCTACAAAAAGCCTGAACTGCTCCCTCTGCCCCCCAAGGTCCTCTGGGGCTGGGCAGAGCTCACACTGATGCCGGCCTGTGTAGCAGGTTGCAGTGTAGACCAGGAACCCCACCTCCGGGAGATCCGCCACTCTGCAGCCCACAGGGTGCAGCCAGTGCTTTGTTCCAGAGGGAGACATTACCTCCCATCTCAGGACTGATGGCTGCAAACGCCCAGGTGCACGGGCAGGGCACTGTCCCAGGGGACCCAGCGAGCCGAGACGCGGAAGAAAACCAGAAACGAGTCTGCTGACTCCATGGGGCTTCGGACAGCTCTGAGTCTGAGGCCTGGACCTCGTGCTTACTGAACGTGAGGCTGGGCAATGTGCCACTACCAGAGGACATGGAGGGGCCCTCTCTGTGGTTGATTGTTCAGGCAGGTGTGTGAGCGCTCGTTTAGGAACACCATGGCTGGTAAAAGGGATTCCTGGAGCCAGTCACAAAACTGTTACTTGGTTTTTGGTTTTGTTTTTGTTGTTTTCTCTACTAGGTATTGAACCCAGGACCCTTGCACTGAACTACATTTTCAGATTTTTTCTTTTAATTCTTAATTTTCTGACAGGGTCTCACTAAGTCACTAAATTCCCTAGGTTGGGCTTGAACTGTCAGTCCTCTCGCCTCAGCCTCCCAGAGTATTGGGACTGCAGGTGTGCAGCACCCCACATGGCTTCGAGAACTTAGCTACTCGGCAGATCCCTCGTCTACACAGCGTTGGCCGCTCATGGAATGGTGAGCTAGTGTGGAGAGTGGTGCACGGGGGAAGCTTCTCTCAGGATGGGCATTTCACTCTTTCTGTGTTGAGTATCCTTTGCATCCGTGGCCAGAGCAGCCTGGGCAGGGCACATTGTACGTAGCTCCTGGGCTTGGTATACTTGGATGGCTGAGTGGTTATCATGGCTCAAGAGAGTGGACAGAGGAAAGGCCTGGAATGTGGGGCTGGGCCATAATGAGGGACCAGTTCGTGGAGGGTCTGGAGAGCAGGCTGTGAACTTTGTGGCTTCAGGGCAGGTAGGAATATGGCAGAACACAGCATGGAGGAGGCTGGGAGACACGTGAGCCTAGGGCCTGACTGTGTCCTGTGGTTACTCACAGCCTGATCGTGTTTCATGGCGTCTGGCACATGACACAGGCACCCTGAGTCAGAAACCAGGGACTGTCATCGAGTAGAAGAGAGCCTGGACACAGGGGCCTGAGACCAGCGTGGACTCTGGAACGCGTGGGGTGATGGGAGCTCAGCCAGTCCGTGCAGAGGCTGCGCTGTGGAAGCAGAGGGACAGTCTCGTGGACAGACTCCAGGTCAACCCTGTCAGAGACTGACGCTTTCCCTGCCTGCTAGCACGTCTATCACAGGAAGAATGCTGGTGTCTGAGTGTATGGCGGACACCATCATAAATGTAAGTGGGGCCCAAAAACCTTGTGGTTTTTACCTGCATTAAAAAGAGAAAGTTAATTCATCCTAGGAATTTGCGCTATCTAGGTGTTTGATTATTCCTTTACTGGGTGTAATAATTTGTATGAAGGAGTCAAGTGTACAGCACACACACACTGGCAGAATTTGCCTGTCGGGGTATCCCTTGATAAAGGGGCATGGTGGCCATAGTGAATGTAGAGAAGAAAAAGTGAAAGGATTTGGAAGAGTAGAGCAAAGGGAGACAGAGGGCTGGCCCATGTTGAAATGAGTCCCCATGCTGGCCATGTCACACACCTGGGGAGAGCACACGTGCACTATACGTGCCCTGCACACGCACACCTGGCCCCTGCTGGGGTGTCAGGCTGCTCAGAGAAGGTCTGCGTTGCTCATCCTGTGGACGGGGAAGCCTCCCGGGATCGCCAGCTGATAAAGTCTTAGAGCTGGACTCGTGGTCAGGGTTCCTGCCCAGTGGTTGTCTGTGTCCTTCTGTACCAGGGACTTCCCTAAAACTCCTACCACTGTACATAGTGTCACCTGTGTCTAGCAGGGCAGCAGCCCACCTCTCCCCACCAATTTTGGGGCAGGGAAAAGACACCTGTGCCAAAGCAAGTGGGGCAGAATGAGCTGTCAGATGTGGTGCTGGTCACTCAGGAGATCCTGAGGGGGACAGCGGGGACAAATTATCTAGCTGTCCTGCTTCCAGGTCAAAAGCAACCACAGTGTGGGATGGGTGGGAACTCCCGGTGTCCAGTGAGTGCCTGCTTGTCAGCCAGCTGAGCCTGGGCTGGCACAGGACGCTTCCTCCCTCCGCACCTCGGTCCACCACACCTCATCAGGGCTGCAGCAAGCCACCAGTCCAGGGCACCGCTCTCCTCCAGATGTTCCTCCAGGTGGACAGGGGGTGAGTAGCGCTGTGCTCACTTTGGAAAGAGTGGCGAGGAAGCCCCTAGTGCAGGAGTAGCCTCACGCGGAGCCATGCTCTCCAGACAGGCCCTGGCTGCCAGTCAGCTTAGGTGGGAGGGTGACATGCAGCATTAGGAGCCCGGGCTCTGGAGCCACACTGTGTGGGTGACGTCTAGCTTCCCACTTGCAAAGGATGCCACCCTTGGCTGAGTGCTTTGCTGTTCTGGGCTTCCATAAAATGGTGCATTCCTAGTTTCAGTGACTGAGCAGGAATAAATCTGCTAGACCCGCAGGCGCACTGTGCTCTGCGCTTTGTGTCACCACATGGGTCAGCTGGTCCTACCAGAGAAGGGTCAGATGGATGAAGTTCCTGTGTTTTCTCCTTCTACCATTGAAGGACCACTATGGTGTGCATGTGGTTGTCTCTGTTTTGTATGCAGAGGTGAGATGTGTCTGGATATGATCAGGCAGCTTGTCCAGATCACACAGATGATGACACACCTGTCCCCACTGGAAATGGAATCTGGGGTAGACTGAGTCCTACCTGAGAACAAACTTGAACCTATCTGTATGAGCCCCTTTGTCTAGTCAGTGGTGGATGATGAGACAACTTCATGATACTTCTTTTTACAAGGAGAGAGGTGGTAGGAAGGATTGTCAGGTTCCTGCAGAGCAAAAGAGCCCTTGGGGTGTTCCTTGTCCCCAGCACCATCCCTACATTCTCTAAAAAGCAAAGCCCCCCAGCATGCAGTGCTAGTTGCAGACACTGCCAGGGCCTCCCCAGTTTCCCATCTGGCTTTGAATTTGGGGTCCATCACTCCCTGGATGGTCATGAACCCTCAACCGCAGCCAGCCCTGCCTCCCTGCCTCCTTTTCTCTGGTGCAAAGGCTGGAGGTAGCGCCCGTTCCGAAGCTGTAGTGTGGGTCCAAGGAGCCCCTTAGCAAAGCTCCTGGCCTGGTGCCCTGCTAGAGTTTTACTAACCTGGTAGCAGCAGCTACCTGTGATCCAGGCTCTGGTGCAGTGTGGAGCATAGTGTTCCCAAGACCTGGGTATTTTAAGAACAGGTCGCTGAGTGCCTCCCACAGCTTGTGCATGGGCCGCTCCCGGACTCACAGCCATGGGAGCGCTAGGGGGACAGCAACGCTGAGATCTCTTTCTGAGACTCCAAGATTACATCCCCTCAGCTATGCCAGACTCAGAGATGCCACCCACTGTCTACTAGTCTGCAGTGGCCTCTGCTCCTTGCCCTGTGCTGCCAGGCCTTGCCCACCTGGCTGGACTCCCATGCTCTAGTTCTCCCAGTAGGCTGCTCAACCACCTCTAGCCAAGGGTGCAAGGACTGCTTCCCTTCCTGAGTGCTGGGCTCAGGGGGACCCGAAGCAGATGTGGGGCTGTTTGCCACAGAACTGGGTGGGTGTTCTTTCTGGTGAAGCTCGCTTCTTGGGGGTTGGGTAGGGCAGGCACTGGTGTCTGAGCATGCTGCATGCCAGGCACCTGCAGGAGGGTTCTGGGGGTTCCCTGCCTAGCAGATGTGTTTATACTGCAGTCTGCACCTGCACTGCAGACACTGTGAGGGCTGCTCCAGCCCCTTCATGAGCCTCTCAGGTGCCTCTGTAACTGAGTAGAGTTGCAATATTTCCATGGAAGTCAGGCGACTTGGGAGAAAGGAGCCGCTCAGCCACGTCAGCTTTTTGGAGCCTTCAGACCAGCTCACACACTGCGATGCAGGAGGGGCGAGGCCTTGATAGTGCCCAGTGAGTTCCCCTTTGTTGTGATTTCTGCACCATTTGAAGCAGGAAAGTGCTGCCTTTTTGGGGACAGGTGTGAGTATGGTCATGCACACAGTGTGACCCCTTAAGTTCCTGGTCACATTTTGTGCTCTGATGCTGTTTGGATGCCTCAGACTCAGCACCTCTCTGTCCTCACGTATAAGAAGATTTGTGGATTTAAATTCCTCTTCTGAAGCTGAGATATGAAAACATACCCAGCTCCTTCTCACATGACCCTAATCCGGGTTAATTCAGCTCCTCTGGGGCAATTGTCTAGCCACCCCTGCTGAGCTGCCATTGTGTTTCAAGGGCGTCTTTGTTTTGTCTCCTGCTGTCCCCAGCCAGCAAGGGAGCAGGAAGATATGAAAGCCTGTGAGTACCACAAAGAGTTCTCCCAGTGCCCCGGGTCCTCATGCCCGGGAGAGATGGGCAAGTGTTGGTGCAGGAGGGAGTTGGGTGGAAAGCTGAGGGCCCTAAAATGCCAGGCTCAGTCACCTAGATGGAGGCAGGGCTGCTTTACAGACTTCCATGAGATGTCGTGCATGCCCCTCTACAGTCCAGCCTCCTTATGCCACTGCAGTCACTGCCATCTGTGTCCCCATACAACTGTAGCTCCCCATTGCCTTATCCCAGGCCCAGCTCCTAGGCAGTAGGCTGCAGCCACACCGAAGGATGCTCTGTCCCTAACAACCCCTACCTTCCCACCAGCAGCACCATGTGCCTTCCTGGGAGGGGATTCTCTGCCCGGCTCACTCTACTTCTCTGCCCCCTCCCCAGCTCCAAAAGCCCCCATCTCTCTGACTACCTGCTCCACAGTGCTTTTCTTTGAGTTGCACTAACTTGCTCCTTCTGATTCACTGAGACAGTGGGAGGCATTGGTTTCTCGGGAACAGATGTACACACAGGACTGGCACATGGTAGGTGCTGGTTCTGGTCCAGTTCATGGCCTTGCTATCTGGCAATGAAGACAGGCATGCATCAAGTATGTCCACTGGTGCACTGCAGGTGTCCTCATGTACCCAAGTGAGTGGGAAAAACAGTGTCACTCTGAGGAGTAGGCTCAGTTGACTGTCAGTAAACTCCCCAAATCCCAGTGCCTCCCTCTCTTCATCTGTTAAATGGGGTGACTGCACCATGTCTGCCATTGGACCTGACCCTCTTGTTTCACACCCGTCTGGTCCTTGGGAGCTGTGTCAGGTGGTAACAGGGTCTGGGATAGGAAGAGCAGGGCGCTGGGGGTGCCAGCTAGACCCTGAGTAGGGAAAGGAGGAGGCAGGGATGTGATCACTGGCCACCAGATTTGGTTAGGGATAGCTTGTGAGACTGTCTGCGGGAAATCCCTGAGTGTTCTTCTAATAGCCCAATTGGAGTAGAGAAGAAGGACAGGCAGAACAGAGTAGAGAGGGCTCAGAAGTAGAGGGTGATCAAACTGCAAAAACGGGATGGTCCAGCTTCAGTCAGCCCCCAAAGCAGCCAGGGCAAAGTCCCTGTGGCTCGTGCTGGCATTGGCTACAGTTTCTATGGGAAAACCATGCTGGGGATGGGGCTGCTGGCCTTCACCAGGGAGCCTAGGGGAGGAGTAC
Organism: Hydrochoerus hydrochaeris; assembly: GCA_004027455.1. Lineage (NCBI taxonomy): Eukaryota > Metazoa > Chordata > Mammalia > Rodentia > Hydrochaeridae > Hydrochoerus > Hydrochoerus hydrochaeris. The sequence continues at coordinate 51,800 of PVLA01004024.1, read as the reverse complement.
TTCCCTCCTGGGTGGTACTGGGGAGACTCTATTTCTGTCCACATCTGTGAGCCTGGGCAACTGAACCTGATGATAGATGAGTGTCTGCGGCAGCTGCAGTGAGGTTTGGGAGAATTCCAGAAAGAGTGGCCACCCAAGCTGGGAGGGAAGACATGGCTGGGAGGACACAGCTGGCTGATGGACAGTCACCTGGTTCCCTGGAGTGTGGGAGGCAGAACTGCCTGAGTGTTACCTCCAGGGCACAGTCTGAACAAACCACCCCGCAACAATCCTTTTGGAGTCATGCGACAAATAACACTGTGGAGCCACCTGGGCTGGCCAGCCTGCTGGCAGGATGCCTCCAATTGATGCTCCCGGAATGTAGAGGAAGGGTTACTTGGAGAATCATGGTGTGCTATGATCCCTGGGGATGGAAGCACCAGGAGAGATTTCAACCCTGGGCTGCAGGACCAAGAGGAAAAGACTTTCTGGAACCCCAAGACAAAGCCAGTGTGGGAACAAGGACCATTTGGCAAGAGCAATGTGCCTCCAACCGCTGGCTGCCCTCAGCCACTGCCTTTACTTGCCTGGGCCAAAACCAGCAGGAGTCCAAACTCAGTTCTCTGGGTGGCCACACAGTAGACTGTTACTGAGGTAGGAGGAAGTCCCTGCCTCTTCCTGGTGTTCATCCAAATGTCATTGGCTGATCGCCCGTGCTGGGGAATGGCATTTCTAGGATTTCAGCCTCTGCCTCACAGAGGGTGGAATAGAGGAGATAGGAGAAAACCTTGACATCAGTAGATAGTGACCAGCACTAGGGACCTCGTAGCAACAAGGAACAAGATGCCCTAAGGGCCTCAGATAAAAACAGAGTTGGTCACCAGCAGTTATACCTTTGAATACAAGTTTGAATCATGAAAACTGCAGGTACTTCCCTAGCCCTGGCCCCAATCTTTGATCTTAACAACCAGTCCACAGTGTTCTCCTTGAAGGTGTCTGCTTGCCTCTCATCACAGAGATCTCCAGTGTGATAGCCGGAGAGCTGCCAGGATTCAGAGCACCAGCAAGGACGCTGGCCACACACCTCAGCCGCCTGAGACCAGGAGGACTCTTTGTTGCAAAGCAATGGATGAGGCAGAGGGAGGAGGGTCCCTGGGCCAGTTCTGGTTCTAGCTGCCCCCAGAAAAGCCCCCAGGCAGGAGCCTGCAGTCTCACTCACTGGTCTGTGGTTTTCACTAGACCGATTCTCCAGGTGAGGGATTAAAGCTGAAGCCAGACATACTGTGCATAATAACAGGTAGACCAGAAGGACTCTTCCCAAAGTACAAGGTTTCCAGGACCAAGCTCTTCCTTCTGCAAATTCACACCTAGCACAGAGCAGTTATTGAGGGTACAGGAAAGGAAGAGAGGAAGGAAAGAAGGGAGGCAACCAGGCATAGATTCTAATTCTGGGACAACATCCTATCTCATACAAAAGATCCAGGTCCAAGTTCCCTCTGCTTTTCCTGTTTGTATGGACCCTGGACCTCAGTGTCCTACATATAAATTTGTACTGAGCATCTGTTAATGCCAGGCATTTCTGCACTTAACTCTAATGCATTCTTTTGAAGAGGTGATGCCATGCTCCTGTCTTGAGGTGAAGAGCAGTGATGTAGATTGACTTACCCAAAGCCCCTCAACTAGGAAGGGACAGACTCAGCATTCATACTCAAGACTAGCTGACCCCAAAAGCAGGGTTCTGTTCCCCACCCTATCTACAGGGCATGCCCATGTTGGCAGATGTAAGCATGAATTGCAAACTACAAAGAACAATGCAAAAGACAGGATGTCTCCCATCTGTCACTGGCACCCTTCCCTGGGGAGGTATAAGGCGCAGACCCTCCCAGGGTAGCGTGCCTGAGTTCTACGTATGTGATCAGGCACTAGAACATTGGAAGGAGCGGAGACACTTTGAGAACGTTCTCGTAGGTGACTTCAGAGACTCACAAGAGTCAGCCCAAGCTCAAACCCCCATTCATGGTCCCAACCACATCTTGACTTAAGGCATGGGTGCTGCTGAGCACTGTGGGATCTAGAAACCCTCAGAAACCCTGACCTCCCTCCTCCTCTCCCCTGAGTGCTTTAGGATCCCTGCTCTGTGGGTCCTAGAGATCCCGGTCACTGAAGCAGATCATAATGAAGGCTCAGCCATCAAGTGCTTGTGAGAACTAAGGCAACTAGTCCAGTCACTGAGAGTCAACACACTTACCATGACCCTGGTTTGTGTTCTTTGATGCTTGATTTCACTTGGCCTAAGTAACCCTGCCAGTGCACATGCCAAGGCTCTCATGAAACATCTGAAGCTCGGGGAAGAAGAACGGAATGCTGTGTGTGGTGCCTCTGCTCTACTCAGGACCTGGGTCATTCTGTGTACTTCCTTTTATGCAGCCCTTCACATGAGTGAGCCCCAGTTGGAGATTCTAGAACTGAGGGTCAGAGAAGTAAAGCACTGGTCCCTGACACGGAGGACCAGAAAGAGCTGGGATCCTGATCTTTCTGACATTTTTCTTTCCAACAGCCATGATCCAAGTATAGTCCATGAATTCTTTTTATTTGTTTATTTATTTGTATTTTTTTTTTTGGTACTGGGGATCGAACTCACGACCCTGTGCTTGCAAGGCAGGCACTTATGCCACTGAGCTAAATCCCTGCCCCACCCATGAATTCTTTAGTTAGATTCCAGTATCCATTGACCAGGGGGTGGAAAGCAGTTTGGGGAAGAGCTGTTCTTCTGTACAGCAGGTGTGAGGACCCACAACTGGCCATATCATATTCATGCTACCCCACACTAGCACATGAAGCCAGCCAGCCAGGACCTTAAAGGCCAATAGAAGATCCCCAGAAGGGGTGGCCCAGAAGTCACTGGCTGTGTGTCCAGAGCTGGTGTGTTCAGATTAAGTTCTGGCTCAACTGGCCACTAAGACTGGGCCCCTAGGGCAGGAAGAGGATGTCCACCAAGGTCAGCGTTGCCATACTGCAGATCCCAGAGAGAAAGGAGAGGAATTGGGCTGAGTCCACAGGTCCCTGCTCCCTTCCATCATGAGGTATTGCTGACCTGTAGATAGCAGAAAGCTAGAGAAGCAGGGTCAAGCAACTCAAAGAATGGAAGTCTTGCAAGGCTGAGGAGGAGAACAGAGATGGATGCACTTGGATAGCAAAATATGAATTCAGGATAAGTAAGTCAGCCAACACCTAAGGAACCCAAAGGAAACCGCAGAAGGAAGAATCCACATTCTGTGCCATTCTTTTCTTTTGAGGCATTTGCTAGTGTTTAAGCTGCACCCGGGCCAGACCCTCAATAACCATGCAGGAAACAGCAGCTGAGAAGATGAATCACTAAACTAAGCTAACAGCTGCCTCACAGTGCAAGTGATGGGCATTGGCAATGAGGGCCATAAGCCCGGCCTTTGAGAGGATTTCTTTGTTGTTCTTTGAGAGACTGCCCCCTGGGGTAAGGGCCAGTCAGAAATGGACCAGGGTCATGTCAGATAAGGCACAGGTCCATCCTCCCGGAAGGACACATAGAGCCTCCACATCTGTCATGCTCAGTATGGACAGCACTGGCTTCAGCAGGTGACACAGCTAGATGAACCAGAGGGTGGGGAACAGACAGCTGAAATAGACCCACATGGTTTCCCACCTGGCCTTTTAAGTCACTGAAATGAATAATTGCTTGAAGAGAGGTGACAAGATGAAGACATTTTTCACAGAGCTAGAAGTTATATTGAATAATTCAGCAGAAGTTGTAGAACTAAAAACTACCACCAAAGCGAAGAACTAAATATGTAAATTCAGCACACAAGAAGAGAGGGCAAATGGGGTGGTTTTATCGCAAGAGGGTGAAAAGAGCAATGATCAACCCCAGGAGAGTGTTAAGAAAGAGCGAAGCTGAGGGAGGCATGGAAGAAATAGGATCATGGGGCATTGCTGCCTAGAGAAGCCTACTAGGAGAGAGGAGCTCTGGGCCTGGCACTGGCTTTGCCCATCTCCCTGTGACCTTGGAGAAGTCACTTGCCTTCCCTGAACCTGGACTGCAAGAAAACAAGTGCGATGATTGTTCACCTTGTCTTACTGAAGACAGTTGTGGCCGTTCTGGTGAAACATCAGCGGGCTGATCAGCTCACTGGGCTGTTTCACCAGGACCTGCCGCGCTCCGAGCTGTTGCAGTGTTGCAGGGCCTCATATGGGTTACCTGTGCACAGCCAGTGTCAGCCCCTTATTTCTCAAGTCCTCAGGAGAGAGGTAGCCTCGGTCACCGTTGTGCTGGGGACTGTCATGTGCATGGGGCCCATGCTTCACCCACTATCCCAGACTGTAGCCTGGTGGTGACAGCCACTTTGCAGAAGAGAATTGGGAATTTTCCCCCTTTCTGCCTCTTTGTGGTTGGACACGCCACCTCCGCCGTGTAGAGGACACTGTGGCCTGGGTTGCATTCTGAGAGCTTGGGCTGACCAGGCTGGTATCTGCAGACTCGCTGGCGCTTGAGAGAGCTCAGGGAGATGACGCTGCCCCCACAACCTTCACTCCTCCCCTGGGACCCGAGAAAGGGCTCAGAAAGCTTGCTTGTCCTCTGCAGTTTTGCCCAGGGCTTTTGGAAGTGCTAGATGATACCAGCCCACGAGCTCCGGTAAGTGGCATCCGCATGAGGACCTGGCCTTGGGCTCCAGAGATGCTGCCACCAGGATGCGAGGGGAGGAGACTGTCACAGACATCTTGGCCTTACCTTGTACCCCTGGTGCTCACCGCACCTTCGCCTCAGCCCAAAGAATTCCTGTCTCCCGCCAAGCCAGGATGCTGTGGGGACCACTCTCTGCCTGGATCTGCCTTGTCCCTGTGCTCAGCTGTCACCCTGTGAGGGCACTCATCTCTGCAGTGGCACGGGGACAGGAGGGGGAGCCAGCCCTGCTCATTGTAAATCCAGATGTGGTGAAGCCAGATCACCTAGCTCAGAGCCTCCTGCAGGTTTCTTGCTTTTCTTCTTTGTACTTTAGCACATTGGAATTTTTCCCCTTTCAATTTTTGTCTCTTCCCCCTTTTCCTTAGGCTGTGTTGTGATAAGCCCGTTCATGATGGCATCTCACATCTTAGGGTCTTAATGCTTTTTACTTCCTCGCCCCTTCCCTGTGTCCTATCTCCGGCTTCCCCACCCTCTGCCTGGCTTCACCTGCTCTATCTCCCTTTCTCATCGTCTGCCTTTTATTTTGCTCCTCAATTATTTATACTTTGTTTTCTCAGATAAGAAAGACCATGTGCTATTTAACCTTCTGTGTCTGATTTATTTTAAGAGAGATCTTAGCCCTGACTGAGCCTCCACAGCCTGACGGGCTCCCTCCCCACACACACATCCGGCTGCTCTGAGCTTTTCAAGACCCAGACACCGCCAGTGCCTGGAGTGGTAGGGGACCAGCAACTCAGTAGTGAAAAGGTTAGACGAATAGGTGACCTTGGTGAGCTAATAGCCTGAGCTATGACCAGAATCTGTTAGCTGCGTCTGAAGGACTGGTTTGGAGAGGCCAGGTCACTTGTTCATGGTCACACAGTGATGAGGAGGTGCTGCCTGGTGAGAATGACAATTACCTGGCCATGAGTCCTTGTTTTCTTGCTCAGATTTGCCTCTGAATTGCAGGCCTGGTGTGCACCTCCCTGCTTTGCTGCATTCCTTCTGGCCACCAGGAGCTTTACTAGCTCCAAGTGCTAAGGGACAGGCTCACAGCATGGTGAGACAGCTTCTGTCCTCTGGGAGCTCCCAGGCTGGGGAAGGGACATGAGTCAGCAGTGCAGGCAAAAGAGCCAGGGCCTTGGGGGACAGGGAGGCCTCAGGGGTGGTACCAGTTGAGTCCTAGAGAATGAATAAGAGTCTTGAAGATCATTATATAAAATAATAACCCCAGTTATGCTCCAACACCTTGTTTTGAAGGCCAATATTGTCAGTGTTTTGGGCTCTTTGCTATTGTTATTTATTTGTCTTTTTTGTTTTGTGTTGTTTTAGGAATTTGTTTTGTAATACAGAAAGAATAGGTATACATGTAGAGACTCATACATGCATAGAACGTCTCCTAAACACTTTATGAGAATCGATTATATAATGCATGATGAAATGAACAGGTACTTTAAAGAAAAAGAGACACTAAGGTACCCAGTGCTGATTCTGTATCATCATGCTGTGAAATCCAGCAATACTATTATTCTTCGTTCAGAGTGATGTTAGTCTGTTTTGTATTCTTTAATTTCAACCTACATGAAGGTATGGACAGCTATTTTGAAGAGAATGAGAGACACTATGACAGCCGTTGTTGACTTCCCTATTGTCTGGTCTTGAAGACCTAAAATGCCTTCATCATCCTGTTTTGATCAGTTTAATACTATTTTGTTTTGTGTGAATTCATTGTGTGTGAAGATATGGACAACTGTTTGGAAGAAAACAAGAGATAATATGATACACAGTGATGATCTCCTGTTGTCTTGCTTTGAAATCTGTGTCTCTTACATTGTTTTCTTCTGATCTGCTTTGTTCTGTTTTGTTCTGTTTAGTTTTACCCACTTTAAAATAAAATTAAAACAAAACAAAAAAAAATAGAATGAGTAAGAGCCATGCCAGCTGGGACAGGTTTTCTGGAGAGGGTCCCACCGTGGGCAGGGGCCTAGAGGCGGAGGAGCCACCACCTATGGGTCAGTCATGTTGCCTCAGCTTACAAACAACACACTGTACAAATAAAGGAGATGGATTGCGTAACTGAAAAGTTATGGTGCAGGCCTGGCTAGTTCTGGCCTTTCCCACTGCCTGTCCGGGCCTTCTGTGTTACCATTTTCCTTCCAGTGGGCTAGTGTTACACCTGGCGCTTCCAAACAGGTCTTTAAATGTTAGCTATTTCTTTCAGAGGTAAGTAGCTTCTCCAAATTTCCTCCTGCCGCACAAAAGCAGAGGCAGAAGATGCAGGTGCTGGCTGCAGAAGGTAGGAGCCCAGTGCGCTTTGTACATAGGAAAGCAGGCCGAGGGTGAGGACGGCTGGAGCATAAAGCAAGCGTGCTGTCTGCATCATCTCCCTGAACTCTCCTCGCCTCCATTCCTTACCATCAGAGACCCTTACCCACCTGCTCACCGGGAGACAGTGATCTGAGACAAATGGTCCCTCCATCTCCTTGGAAGTAGAGAGTTCTGATTTGTTCTTAACTTTTGCTGTTACAAAAGGGACCGAAGGAGCCAGAGAGGCAAATGACCCATGTGTCATAATCACCCCATGCTATGCTCAGCGGGTTGCTACCCGGTCACATGCTTGTGTGGAATGCTTGACTGTGCTGGGTTCGGGGTGGAGAAGTGGATAGGATGTGTGCTTAGCAACCTTGCACACTGACACAGGCACCTGGCTATGCACACACACTCATACTGAAGCTGCCCTGGGCTCCCATAGCAGTGGCCAAAGAGAGGAAGAGACTGTGGAAAGCACGGCTGGAGGTGTGAAAAGAGAAACATTTTTATAACCCTTGTTATCTTCTTTTCTAATGCAGATGACAGCCTCTGTGCCCTCCTTGAGAGGCGCTTAACTGCCACCTCCCTGGCGACAGCATGGAAGAGTCAAGCATCTAATTAAGGATCATCACACACCATACTTTCCAGAGGAGAGGGTCACCAAGTGTCCCGGCATCTCCTGAAGGCACCCAGATTGAATAGGACAGGAAATTTCTGTTATTATGTTTAATTAGGACTTGAACTAGAGACCTCATTGGCCCTTCCAGAATTGCAGAAGAAGCAGGGGACCTTATACCCTAAAGGGCAAACAGCACACCACGAATGGCAGCTTCTCCATGGGAACAGGTTGGCCTAAGCTGCTCTTGAGACCTTCCAGGGGATCTGCCGTCCCCTCCCACTGAGCCACGCCTCTAGGATTTCCTTTGTGTCTTTGCTCAGAGAGGTGCGGCCCGCCCCTAGCTGCCCCCCATCAGGAAGCAAAGATGATGACCACACAGAAGAAAGCCCTCAAAGTGCTCACCTTCCTGGTGCTCCTCATCTTCCTCACCTCCTTCGTCCTGAACTACGCCCACACCACAGTGCCCGCAGCCTGGTTCCCCAAGCAGATGGTCCTGGAGCTGTCTCAGAACCTCAGGAAGCTGATCAAGCCCCAACCTTGCACCTGCGCACACTGCGTCAGCCAGCCCAAGGTCTCCGCTTGGTTCGACAAGCGCTTCAACCTGACCATGCAGCCGCTGTTGACTGCCCACAACGCAGTGCTGGAGGAGAACACGTACCAGTGGTGGCTGGTGAGACCTGCGCCCTGGGGTGGGCTTGGTGGGGACAGGGGTGCCCAGAGCCGAATGCCAGGCATCTGGCAGCTTTCACACTATCATTCATTGCTTCCTTCAACAACTGTGCATTGAGCATCTATGTGGAAGTCAGAGCAAGTTGTAGGGAATTAATTTCTGGTGACTGCCATAACCAATGACCATATACTGGGTGACTTAAAAACAACAGAAATGTATGCCCTTACACTTCTAGAACTAGAAATCCAAAACTAGAAGTCCAGAATTAAGGTGCATCTAGTGTTGGCTCCTGGCAGTCCTTGACGTCCCGTGGCTCATGGCTGCCTCCTCTTTTGCATGCCTCCGCCTGTCTCCTTGCTTCTCTGATCTCCCTTTCCTTCTGCAGATGCCTGTCTTGGGACTTGGGTCCATCTCGAGTTCAGATCTAGACACCCTCAGCAGCCTTCTCTGCAGGGGCCCTTTCTCAGGGAGGGCCACGGTTTCAGCTTCTGGGAGTGATTCTGGCCACCTACTACAGGTGTTAAAATGCAAGCAAGGTTATGCTCACGGAATTTTCATTTGACCGGGTGAGGCGGACAAGAAACAAATCACATGTAAATGTCCCTCAGCATCTGGTTCCAGGTTGCTCTGGATAGCAAAACCCATGAATGCTCAGGTCCCTGATATACAATAGCATAGTATTCATATGGAACCTACACATCCTGCCATGTACTTGAAACCATGTCTAGATAACTTAGAATACTTAAAACAATGCCAGTGCCAAGCAAATGTGGTTATGCTGACTTGTTTGGGTAAGGACGGTAAGGAAAAAGCTCTGTGTGTGTTTGGTGCAGTGTTCTGCACGCACGGTGGATGGTGGGCGCCGTGGAACAGGGCTGAGGGTGCAAAAGGTGCGCTTGGGTAGGGGAAGGGGCTGGGGATAAGGAGGAAGGTGTGAGGTTGGCTTCTGTGAGTGGGTCGTTAGGAGTCTTTGGGCAGACAGAAGCTGAGCGGAGACCTAAATGCAGGGAAGGTAGACAGTGTAGATGGATTAGGGTGCTCAGCCACAGGAAGACAGCTCAGGCTGGCCTCCGGCCTCTCCCCAGCTCTGCCACGGTGCCGTCATCACGGAACCCCAGGCGAGCCCTTCCCTGGCTCTAGGCCTCAGATCTAGGAGCAGATCTGAGATCCTAAGGTGCGGGTTGTATGACTAGGGGAGACGAGCTGAGGGCGTTAAAAACAGTGTGCCACAGGGCAAGGCACCCGTTCCAGTGGTAATTCTCTTCTGTCTTTTTGGCATAAGGACTTTCATCTGGCCCAATGTCTCACTGTGCCCCTCTCTAGCCCTTGCCTGGCTTTGGTTTAACAGAAAATGCAGCTCGTGGGCAAGGGGCTGCACCAGGCTGGCGCCTAACATATTCTGTTTGCCTCGTCCTGGGTCATGCGGTGCTTCACTTCTGGCAGTGTTCCCGGAATAAGATTGCTGTGTTACAGGAGAGTCCTGGGTTTACCCTTCTGAGAAGTTACCAACCCGTTTTCCACCACTGTACGCCACCCACCAGGGATGCCCGAGGATCCCATTTTCTCCACATCCTCCCCAGCACGAGTTCTTTCCCTTCTCTTATGCAGACCGTGCTGCTGGGTGTGAAATGTGGTCTGGAGAATGTGCCTTGTGTTTCCCTGGCTTGTGTTGTATCAGTCCAGTTTCCATTGTCATAAAGAGGCAGACTCCTTGATAAAGAGATTAATCTGAAGCTGTACAGATAGGGGATGGCATCTGGTGATGGCCTTCCTACTGGCAGAATCCCCAGGAGGGATGACTTCTGTGGGAAGGCACAGGAGCCTGTGTGTGTTGTGTTGTGTGTGTGTGTGTGTGTGTGTGTGTGTGTGTATGGGTGTGTTCTGCTCTCACTCTCTCCTTAGAAACCTACCAGTATCCAGTGGGCAGGTGGGATTCTCCATCTCAGTGACTTTTTCTAATCCTAATCAGAGAGTCTGCTCTAAACATCATAATCACACCAAATCCCCACCTTGTTAATACTTCACAGAGGGATCAAATTGGAACATGTGAGGTTGTGGGGTCCCTCAGATCACGTCTGAACCATCCCACATACCTAATGGCCTTATGTTTAAAAAGATACTGTATGGTTCTCACTAGAGAACAGAGGGGTCTCCTGGGAACCCCCCTTTGAGGGAATTCAGATTCCCTCCATCCAAGGCAAGGATCTCCCATGCACTCGCCTGGTCACTAGCTTCATGAATGGGTGCCCAAAGGCACCTGTAGCCACTTCACTATCTCCCAGCCACCCCTGTCCCTGGGGCTGGGATGGCTGATGGGAATCATCCCATAGCCCACCTCCCCTGATTTCCAACACTTTGGAGCCCAAGAACTGGAAGTAGTGGCTGTGTTCTGGGAGGAACCTTAAGGTGGATTTCTCTCAGGGTTCAGATCCTGGTTGACAGCTGGGACGAGTCCCTGAACCTGCTTGCCTCACTGAAATGATACAGCACCGTGGCATGTTGACAGACTCTTCCAGAGGCCTGCAGAGCTCACTGTGGCTGAGAAGGGATATGCATCCACAAAGGGGCCCCTACACAGCCTGGCCAGAGCTCTCCCTGGGACCCTTGGCAGACCGGTATTGTAGGGTGGCCACCAGCAGGGCGATCCACATATCCTGGTTTTAGCACTGACACTCTTGCATCTAGGGGACCCCTCAGTCTGAGGCAAGATGACTGGTCACTGCAGGTTGTGTGGGAGCCAGGCAGGGAGTTCTTGGGTCACTGACCTTTGGATTGCATTTTAGAAGATGCAAAGCCTCCATAGGGCGATGTCAGAGATCTCTGTGCATCCCGAGAACAGCTGATTCTGTGGCTGTAGCTCAGAGATCTTAGGCTGCTGGGGAGCAGAAGGTGAGGGGTCAGGTGAGGGGGTGGGGACGGGGGTCCTGCTGCTGTCAGTGAGAGGCAGGGTCAAGGCAGAGACTAGCACTGTACTCATCCCCGCTGTTCCTGTGTAGATGCAAATAGTGGTGCAGGGCCCTGAACTGTGGCTGGGTTTGCAAGGACCCAGGGAGCATAGATGGACGAATGATACCCCAAGGTTCTGGCTGTGATCATCAGGGGTTGGGGGGGGCCTTTGGAAGGGAACCCCGAGGGAGGAACAGGCGGGTACATGCCAGGTGTGAGGGCCTCGTGGCAGCCCCTCCATGCACACCTGTCTTCCTCTGCTCTGTGCTTTAGAAGCTGCAGCGGGAGAAGAAGCCCAGCAACCTGAGCGATACCATCAGGGAGCTGTTCAGCATGGTGCCCGGGGACGTGGACCCCATGCTGGAGAAGAAGTCTGTCAGCTGCCGGCGCTGTGCTGTCGTGGGCAACTCCGGCAACCTGCGGGAGTCCTTGTACGGGCCCGAGATAGACAGCCATGACTTCGTGCTCAGGTGCGTGTGCCGCCCGCAGCCAAAGCCCACCCCACTCACCGCACCCAGCAGGCCTGGGAGCTGTGCAAGCGGCCTGGCTCAGGGTCTAAGGCCTGGTGTTGGGGCCTGACTTTCACAGGGCCGCAGGCCTCTCAGGTACCATTTCCTCGTCTGTGCATTGCTGGATGGGATGACCTAGAAGGCCTCTCTGGATGCACAGAGGAAGCCATTACCTGGGAGGTCCCCAGTGGGCTGAGCAGCTCTGACCTGGGCAAGGTTGTGGGAAGACTGGTTCCACCTTTTGCCCCAGCCTGCAGTCCAGGCCACTACAGAAGCCTGACCTTTTATGGTGAGCTGAGTTTACTCTGGCTCCAAGTAACACAGACATCACAGAAGCCCAGGTCTGCCCTGGGTTTCTGACAGTCATCATTCACTCACACGCCCTCTGGACAGGGACACGGGCCTGGCATGCAGACACAGCACGTTGTATCCCTGGCTGTCTTCTAGACCGGACTTTCATTTCTCCACCTCTGTGACTTGATCTGATGTGACAGAAAAATAGGGTGGATGTTTACATTTTTAAAAATGTTTTACAGTAAAGGACACATTGCCATTAATGTTTCCTGTCACTTCAAATACCCTTATTTCCTCACTTTTGCCGCTTTCTCAAGCAGTTCTGCAGTCTTCTCTCATGTCTTTAGGTGCACTCTTGTGGCTACCTCAATATCCTGAATCAACTCAAAACCTTTTTACCCCTCATGGTCATTTTAACTTTGAGGAAGAGCCAGGAGTTTCACAGTGCCAGGTCTGGTGAATAAGGTACACAAGGACGTATTGTAATGGGTTTTGTTTGACGGAAATTGCCATTCATGCGTGATCAGCAAGATGTGATTAAAAAAAAAAAAAGATGAATGTTTAAATTCAAAGCTTTATTAGAGTAAAAGAAGCATTGCCCACCAAAATACTCCCCTCACTTTAAACACACCATCTTATCTTTCTTGGCAACGTGACTATACTGTAATAAGTCTCTCTCTGTGTAAATATTTGCCTGGTCTCCCCATCAGGGGTTGGGGGGGCCTTTGGAAGGGAACCCCGAGGGAGGAGCAGGCCATCACCCCTTTGCAGTTGTTCCTTGTGTTCTCTGCCGTGATGTCCTGGACATCTCCCCCAGCTTCTCAGTGTACCCGTCTGTGGTCGGGGCAGAGTCAGGGCTGAGTCGGGCAGGCTCCAGTTCAAGACTGGCACTTGCTAATCGCCTGGAACTACCTGTCTGTGCTGATTTTGAATCATTTGAGGAGACCCTAAAGTACCCGTAGGCGTGGTCCCTAAAGGAGGTCAGTGACGGTGGCGAGCGTTACACTCACTTGAGTCAGGAACGCAAAAGATTTCCGAGCCTTTGGCCTGTGTCTCACCTGTCCCCACTGTGGGCCTTTGAGGGCTGGAGACAAAGGGGACTCACCTGTGGCCACAGCCCAGTGGCAGCGCTCAAGCCCCAGGCCTATACCCTGCGACACCCAAGCCATGGGAGGTAGCTCACTGCCTTCTCTTCCCAGGATGAACAGGGCACCCACAGTGGGGTTCGAGGCCGACGTGGGGAGCAAGACCACGCATCATCTGGTGTATCCTGAGAGCTTCCGGGAGCTGGGGGAGGGCGTCAGCATGGTCCTGGTGCCCTTCAAGACCCTCGACTTGCAGTGGGTTATCAGTGCCACCACCACCGGTACCATCTCCCAGTGAGTCCCTCCACCGGCCGCCCTGCCCTCCCCAGCTTTGCTGTCCTGGGCACCAGCCCAAGAACACGCTTCCACGAAGCCACAAACTTTACCATCCTCCTGCTGAGGATCCCAAATTTGCTTCCCCAAGTACCCCCCTAGTTCTCAAGTGCCCCCTACAATAATTTTGCTTTTTAAAGTGTTAAGGGGCCCGGGCTGGGGTGAGAGGTGGGGGGTGCGGTCGCGCTCTTGGAACCTAGGCCCAGCCAGACAACTTGCCTGAGGTTGAATTTGAGCCAGCACTTGTGTACCCAGCTGGGTCCGATCTCTCTGTCCCCAGCTCTCCCCAGGAGGAGTGGCTGCCATAGCCAGCATTTCACAGGCCTCCCGGCGGAGTCTGGCCAGGCCTCCCAGCAGCATGGGGGCTGGGACTGCCCTGGGTTGGGCCTTCCGGCCTAGGTGAGCAGTGGGGAGGGAACGGCCCAGGCAGAAAGGAGCTGGGCCCCGCAGCTGTGCTGGACGCAGGTCCCTTTCCCGGAATCTCTGGGAAAATGGGCATCAGACTATGGAGCACCCTCCAATGAGTCAAGGTTGCCCTCTGGTGTCCATGGGAAGCGACCACAGCAAGGGCTTGGCTGGGACAGGGAGGAGGTGTATGAAGAGGCGTGGGGACAAGCAGTGGAGGTCCTGCTGCCTGGCTCTCCTCACCCTGCGGACTCCCAGGAGACTCCTCTCCACACTGACCAGCTCCTCTTCCCTTGATTTCAGCACTTATGTCCCGGTCCCCAAGAAGATCAAAGTGAAACAGGACAAGGTGAGCAGAGACTCCACTAGGCAGGGTGTGACCCTGTTTTGGTTTCTCCCCTGGAGAAAGGGTACTCCTGACAGGCTGGGCCTCCTTAGGCCACCCCAGGCCTGTGGCACCAGCCTCTGAGGTGCTGCCCAGTAGCCAAAGTTTCCTGAGTCCGCAGGGGTTGAGGGGGGCGGGGCATGATCCTTGCATGTTCAGTCATTTTGGGGGTTAGAAATGAGTCCCACAAATGACCAGTTCCAGACCGAGCAGGTGGCTTTCGGGGCAGAGAGGACAGGATCCCACTGCCTTGTCTTGCTGATTCCTGAACTGCTGAGCCCTGGCCTGGCCTGCTGGCCTCCTTGAGTTTCCGTTTAGACCCTGCCCACACACCTGTCTGAGCCTTCTTAGCCTGTGCATGTCTTCCCTGGCTCCTCCTACCCTCGGGTTCTGTGTCTAGACTGTGCAGGCTGTGGTCCACCCTCCCCTAGCCCCGGAGCCTACAGTTCAGGGGTGGTTTTCAGGGTCCCTCTCAGCTATATTCCTGTGGTCCCATGACCATGACCATGACCATGTGTAGCACCCAGCAGAGTCCCGTGTCCGTGGCCTGCCAGACTCATGCAGGGCCCCTCCTCTTCCTTCAGATCCTGGTCTACCACCCGGCCTTCATCAAGTATGTCTTCGACAACTGGCTGCAGGGTCACGGGCGGTACCCGTCTACCGGCATCCTCTCGGTCATCTTCTCCCTGCATGTCTGTGATGAGGTATGTGACCTCTGTGTGCCGCAGACCCTTCGGGACCAGGACTTGCCACTGCCAAAGCTCGGCTGCTCTGATTCTGCCTGGGCCTCCTGAGGCCCACCTTGTGGGGACTTTCAGGAGTCATAGTGTTCTGTGGAAAAGTTCTCGGGTACAAGAATCTGGCATGTTCTCGTCATTGCCCCAGATGAACCAGGATGAGCTCAAGTTGAGCAGCAAAAGGAAGGACAGGTTCCGGCAGGGAGAGTCTTCAAGGGCGCGCTTTGGCTCAGTTCTAACACTGCTGTGCAAACCGCCTGGGGAGCTATGTTCAGCGTTCCAGCCACAGCACAGCCCAGGTTCACCGGAACCTCTGGAGGTGGGAACCGGATGTTTGGGGATTCCACTACCTCCCAGTGATCTGGCCAAGTGGTCTCCCAGGTGAGGCACCGGAGCGGAGGAGCAGGCACAGGCTCTGATTCTCCTCCTTGGGCCAAGTTCAGGTGGGACACTTGGATCCCTGCTCCTACTCCGCTGGGCTCCTAGCTGAAACCAGGAGGAGGCCAAAGGACTGCAGGGGAAACCACAGTCTGCTGTACCCTGTCAGTTCCCACCCAAACTTTCCAACCCACAGGTCATTTATCCCTTGGGGTCCTGTCTCAGAAAAGGGACTCCAAGCTCTCCTTCCTGTCCAGTCTGATGCCCTTGCTCTGTGGGCTGTGTCCATACAGACATTTACTAAGAAACTGCATCTTCCATGGAGCTGTCCTCTGCCCCTGCTTTGTCCCTGGGACCCATCAAATATGTCTTGGGGGCCTCCATCCATTGCATGTGCTCTCCCTAGAGGCCTCTCCACATGGGCTCCTTCTTGGTCATCTTCTCAAGACCCAACTCTGATGTCCCCTGCTCAGAAGAGCCCCCTCTAACCCCCAGGTCCCCAGCTCCTCAGGGTTGAATGAAGCCCCGAATTCAGCTCCTGTTCCTCCAAGAATGGCTTTGTCTTAGCCTATGCTAAGATGAATGCGCTCCCCGGCCGCGGCCTGCTGGGTGTGTTCCTGATTTCTCCAGCACTGCCCCTGTGGTCTCTGACGTGTCTGACAGTGCAGGTGACTAGTGCCCAGTTGTGTTTGTCAGACGAGTTGAGGCCCAGCCCCTGAAGGCCACTGAGCTGGACAGACAGAAAGATGGGCGATGCCCTCAGGGAAGAAGTGGATTGCTGATTCTTGGCCCTGCTTTCAGGCAAGGACAGTGGGGTTTGGCACAATGGTTTGGCATAGCCAGGGCCAGCCACAGAGGGGGCCATGGCCTGGCTCCGAAGCCCTCTCCCCACCCCAATGCTGCCCCTGTCTCAGGACCGCAGCCTTGGAGGAGAGGTCAGGTTGCTCTGGGCTCTGGAGAGACCGTCCCACCTCGGGACGTGAGGGCTGGCCCAGCACTTGAGCTCTGCTTGACTTGCTTTGACTTCCCTGAGCCTTGAGAACTCGAGGCAGCTGGAGAGGTATTGTTCTGAATGCTGGGTGTAGACCCACATGTAGGGTTTTGAGGTGCCCACGGTCTCCCTGTCCTGGGGACTCCACTGTGTCCCTATACCCTATACCCCGTTCTCACCTTCGCTTCACCCCTGCAGGTGGACTTGTACGGCTTCGGAGCAGACAGCAAGGGTAACTGGCACCATTACTGGGAGAACAACCCTTCGGCGGGAGCGTTCCGCAAAACAGGGGTGCATGATGGAGACTTCGAGTCCAATGTGACGGCCACGTTGGCAGCCATCAACAAAATCCGGATCTTCATGGGGAGATGATGCTCCGGGAGGTCAAGGACAGACCCACCGTGTCGCGCCTGTCAGTGTCAGCCCCAGCAACTCGCCAGAGCCGCTGCCTTCGGGGAGCTTCCAGAGCCAGCCTCAGGCCTTGCCCAGGTGATGCTCACAGCCCCCTGCACTCCCACCTCAGGCAGCATGGGCTCAGCAAAGTCACCGCACTCTGCCAGGGCCACACAGCAAGTCCTAGGACCGGTCTTGGGCTGAAGAGCCCGCCACATTGCTGCCCCGGAGCTGGAGTTGAGGGAGATGCTGGGAAAGGTAACTCCTTTGGCTTAGGGGGGCGATATTAAAAACTCCTGTAGTCTATGCAGACAGACAAGTTCCCGTGAGAGATGGACAGGGGCCAACACTGACTCTGAAACTCCCTTGCTCGCTGGGATGTCTGTTAGTGGCAGTGACCTCCAGGAGGGAGCCATGCCGGGCCACACGGCCGCAGGGGCAAGGCACTGCTGCCCATATCCAGGAAGCCTGGCCTCTCTCCATGTCACAGTGTGACAACCCGCCATCCTTTTTGCCTGAAGCTCACTGATGATGACCCAGTGAGCCAGCCGATCCCAGGGGTCTTCGCAGGAACACGTTTCCAGCAGGAGCAGCTGCCCCCTCCTACAGGAGTTCCCTTTCCTCATCAGTCTCTGTGGTTCTGATTTGTGCTGAGAGCAGACCCGACTACTTCATGTGCCTTTGTGCTCGGGGAGAAGAGCATGCACTGGCTGAAACGAGGCAGAAGCCCCGGCTCCAGGAAGGGAGCACATGCTGCAGGGCTGAAGCCTCTTGTCCATTTCCTGAGCCAGCCCCTGAATTGGAACAAGGCTCCGATGACACTTGGGGGTACACTGGCTGTGGTGTCTGGCGTATTCCCCTGGACCATTGGGTTCAGCGCCTGTGACCTTCCCCCGGCCACACAGGTCCCCCAGCCAGCATTTCCCCGAGTGCCTGAGCTCTGGGCTACCTCCGTGGAGTTCTGGGGTCAGAGTGGGGGGCTTCCAAGGCATGCTGACCAGCACATACCTCGACTCCTCACTCTCAGTCTTTCTCCTCCTTCTCTTTCTAATTATTTATTGATTTTTTTAATCCAAGTGATACGTGTGTGCTCCGGCTGTGCCACCACCCATGGTGTTTCTATTACATTTCTGTTTCTTCTCCTGCATCTGGGAGCAAAGAGTTTCAAGGAGGGCTTTTGGAATCCTTGTACTTGGTGTATAGGGCATCAAGGCTGGGCATGGCCAGGATGGGTTCCAGGGCTCTGGGCTGGTCCCAGTACCTCTCCTCTGGCACAGCCTTCCTCCCTCTGCCTCCTGGCTTAGTTCCTTCTCAAACTCGGGTCTCCCACTCATGCCGCCTTTCTGGCCAGGGGAACAGAGCAGCAGGCACAGGGACAGTGACCATTGGCTGTAATCACTGACCCTCAGTCAGAAAAGCTACTTCCTGTGGAGAACATTTCCCAGGGAGGATGTTGGACGAGGAGTGGGACAATTTCTGGAGAGAGAAGGTTGGGTCCCTCCCTGAGTCAGATACTCTGCAGACCAGGAAAGAGAGAGGCCAGGGGCTCAGGGGCCTCAGTCAAGGACCACACGTGGCTTCAGACCATCCACAGAAGGTCCTGGGAAGTGCATGCCATGTTTGGTTTTTCCCTTGCGGCTGTGAAGATGAGCATTTTGCTGTAGCTTTCTGTAGCTTCTCACAGATTCAGAATATCCAAAAGGGGTATTTTTGTTTGTTTCTTTTTGTTTGTTTAGAATACAGTACCTGGGCCAGCTTTAAGAACCTTCCCAGACTTAGGATCTTGCCTGATAAAGGCTGGAAAATCATGAGGTCCTCGTTCTAAATGTGCACCCTCTAGCGCTGTGAGTCCCAGTCGCCGTGGTGAGAGGAGCCGGCACGTGTTTGTCAGTTGTCTGATCCATCACAGGGACAAACTTAAGACAATCGCTCATGGGCGCAGCAAGCAGTGCGGACTCTGCTCGGCCCCTCACCTACTTGCCAAGTCTGTTTAGGGAGCACAGCTTCCAGTGGAGCTGTCTGCTTCCTGGGGGCTGCTGAGTAAGAAAAGTTCCCAGAAGTGCAGCTGAGCCTGAATCAGCCGGAAGCTGCTGGGGTTCCATCTTTGGTTCCCATCTTCCACTCTGCTATGAGAGGATGGTCATGCTGTGAGCCCCACTTCCGCGGTCCCCCAGCCAGCTCTGCAGCTTACAGAGGAGAAAAGCAAGGCCCAAAGAAGGGGTGTGACTTTCAAAAGTGACCTTGTGGTGACAGAGAGCACATGAGTCAAAGAAAATTAGAGCAAAACTAGGATGGTGTTGGCTCCACATTTAAAATGGATACAGTGGGGCTTTCCTGGCATGATCCTGCCCAGCCTCTCACCCTGCCCTGCCTCAGCTGCATCTCTGAGTGAGGTCCCTCAGTGAGGTCCTCGATGCCCTGTACCTCCCCGCAGAGGAGTGGCGGAGAATTAGGGTGTGCGGGAGGCAGGACAGTGCCTTGCTGGGAGACCTACCCTGGGTTTGAGGCAGTGAGCGGAGGGACTCTGTCTCCAGAGCTGACCCTGAGGGCTCAGGCCAGGGTGCTGAGGGACCTAGGAGATTTCAGGAGCATCCAGCAGTGAGCCGGCAGGCAGGGTTTGTAAAGCCAGCATCACCTGCTTGGTCCTCACCCACCGTTAGGGTTGAAAGCAGGGTAGGTTGGTAACATTTGCCTCCCAGAGGGATCCACGGTGAAGAATAAAACGGGTGCATTTTAAAGGTCTGGCATTGTCAGGTGTGAGCCAACCAACCATGCAGGCTGAGCTCAGCTGGGGAACTGTCAGATTCCAGGAAAGAGGATGCAGATAAGTGAAGCCAGTGGCAAAGACCTGGTGGCAGCGAGGGTGGCAAAGACCTGGTGGCTATTTCAGGCACAGGCCAGACTGAGGGGCTGCCTGCCTGCAATCCCAATCTCAGCTGTGGCCAGAAGGGTACCCTAAGGGCCAATTCTACCTCGGTGAGAATTGTGAATCTAGCATCTGTGTCAAAGTTGGAAAGAACCACAGAGAACATTCAGGACTTCAATGGCTGCTTTGCCCCTTCCTTTCAAAGGAGCCTGAAAACCAGCAAAGTGGAAAAGGGAATACTCTTCCCCTTACCTGGTACTGCTGGGAAATGCTTTCTCCTGGGAAGCCCGACTAGCAAACAGGCTGCACCAGCTGGGTAACCCCAGAAACCAGCAACTATCCTCACCCCTCCAGAGAGCTCAGGGACACGACTGTGTCCGTTGTGGACACTTGTTTTGCAGCAAGCATGGATGCATAGTACAGGCTGCTGCTCCTCCTCCTCCTTGCGGCCTGCAAGGCAGGTTCTGAAGAATGAGACTCCTGTGCTCTTCTTGTTGGTCAGGAGTACTCTGGGCTGCTACCTGACACCTGCCCTGCAAAAAGGAAAGCAGGATTAGGAAGGGCATGGCAGGGACTGGACAGGCAGCAGGGTCTGGAGCAGGTCAGTGGGGAATCAGGAACCTTTCTGAGAGGGCCCTGAAGCTCGCAGGCAGTGAGCCCTCCGCCGGCCTCCTCTTTTCCTCCAGCCCACCCAGTCTGGCCGCTCACACTTACCTTGGTGCCTCGGCTCTCCTGCCTGCCGGGCATCTGGCCCTGGGGATGCAGCTTCACCCCCAGCCTGCTCGGGAGCCCCAGCCCTCCCTCCTGCCAGGTCCCCTTCAAAGCCAAAGTTTCTTGAGCACTTTTTCTTCTCTGCAATCTCTGTCACTTGGTGGTTGGTGATCTGAAGTCTGCTTTCTCCTGCCCTGTTCCCCCTTCAGGTTTATTTCCCAGCTGAGCGTTGATCGATCCGGATGGGTTTCGAGTGACATTAGTGAGTCTGCTTCTCTTAGCCGCTGCTCTGTTTTATTTATTGTTGAGTATTCCCAATGATCCGAATCAAAGTGAATAAAAAAGAATTATTTTATCATTCGGTTGTGTTTGATTTTTGTTGTTTTGTTTACTTTACACACCAGGCCCTGGGAGGTGCTGCCTGCTATGTCTCCACCCTGCAGATGTTTCCAGTCTTGCAGCAGCTGGATGCTTTTTCTCAGGAGGCCGGGGAGGCAGGGGACATGGGCCAGCTGATTGGCCAGGGACATGGTCAGCACTTGATTGGCCAGGGCCTAACACAGGCCAAGGGGCATCTGTCTGCCATGCACAGAGACAGCACATGGACACAAATCTGATGTGAAGTTGCACAAATCTCTCATTTGCATTTTTTTCTTTAAAAAGAGATCTGCAAACCCAGTTTGGGACTCTTAAGACACAGTCATGTTAATGGGGCCTTCCGGTTGGCAGAGCCCTCTGCGGTTTGCACACCACCCTCTCGCCTCTGCTCCCTACACTTCCCCTGGGGCTCGAATCCAAACAGCAGCACGGATACAGCAGTTGCCTGAGAATGGTGATGCCCATGTATGTATTTGCCCCCTCAAGTGCCCACTGCTGGCCTGTCCAAGCCAGCCCTGAGCCCTGGAGAACAAGGTGAAGCGTCTTCCATGTCAGAAATCAGAACCTTCCTGGTCTGGTTGTCTCCAGCTGAAACTTTGGAGTCCTCATAGGGTTGGTCAATTCCTGCTGCTGGGATGCTGGCTGAATGATGTCCTGACATCCCCTGGTGTTTTGAAAGTGCTTAGCTCCGTCCTAAGGTTTGAATCGTAACTCTCAGTGCATATGCTAACAGTCTAGTGCCCACCATAGTGGTTGCTGGAGATTTGTCTTGGGAGGCAATTAAGGTTAGAGAGGTGATGGGGTGGGGCCCTTGTACTGGGATTAGTGCTCTTAGTGAAGATGTCAGAGAGCAGGTGCTCCTCCTCCCTCTCTCCTGTTTGCCACGTTAAGGACACAGCCTGCTGCAAGCCAGGAAGAAGGCCCTAGCAGAGCCCAGCCACCCTGAGCCCTGATCTCAGATTCCAGCCTGCAGAGCTATGAGACAATAAATCCCTGCTACATAAGCACTATTGTCAGCAGTAGTTTTATGTGCAAGACAGGGGACTCAGGGCTCTCAGGGAAGCCAGGGCCCTGGTCAGCGCAGCTCTGGGAGGCTGAGTGCCCCCTCCTTTTGCCTATGTGGTGCCTGGTTTCCAGCCAGCCTGACTGCCTCAGGCAAGAGGCCACATCTGCAGACAGAAAAGACAGTTCAGCTGGATGAGATGAAGAGAGACCTACATACTCAGCCACAAGCCTTGGCCTGGTTCTAATTCAGATTGACCAGCTCAGCACGAGCCTCCCGGGGCACTGCATCAGTTTATCCATCCATTCCACTGTGGGGCCAAGGGGGGTCAGGTCATAAAGCCTCTACCAGAGATGCGAGCTGCCTGGACAGCTGTAGGGAGCAAGGACTGGTGAGAAGGAGGAGTCAGCGAGGTCATGGATCCCTTGGGCTTAGTACAAAAGTCCCACGGCACACAAGAGCAACACCGACCAAGGACATAAGTTGAGTAGAAACACACTGACCATCATGGGTGAGGGATGCAGCAGCCAGATGGTGGATGCTGCTGGTGGTAGATGAGGAGGGGCAGGGCAGCCCGATGACGGGCAGCAGCAAAACCCAAGTGCGGCCACTGAAGACATGATCAGTCCTCACTGGGTGCCCTGTGCCAGCCAGGCACAGGCAGCCATAGGCTGGGGCGGTGGCAGGAGGCAGAGGTGCAGGTCTGCAGTGTCCCCAGCTGAGGAAGCAGGCCCTCCAAGTCCCTCGTGATGCCCTGAAGCATAGTCCCAATCTGGGAGTTAGTTTGTATGGATCTGACGATAGTCAGGACTTTGCTTCCACCAACAGAAGTAGATGGGATGCAGCAGCACCCTAAGGGCCCTCAGGCCCCGGGAGCCAAAGACCTGCACCCAGGTCTACCTCAGGTAACTCAGCCTGCAGCCGCCAGGGTCCCATCTAGGTCAAGAGCGCCAACCAGAGCATCTAGTGGTGATGGCCACCAGGGGGAGCACTGCAGCTACCTTGATTGAAATTTCCTTCAACGCACAGTTTGATAGACCCTGAGGAAGGACACACCCTTAGCCCTGGGAAGGGCATAACTCACAAATGCAAAACCCTCCAGATAAGATCAATATCACACTCATTAATCTAAGAAAACAGGTCAAGAAAAGGCCGGCCCCAGCTGGCAAAAGCTGAGTCACGCGGACAGTTGATGTGTGCTCAGTGTGTCTAGACGGTGCAGCCCATGACCTGGCCAGCGCAGAGCTCAGGACCTTAGCTTCCCCTGGCTTTCTCACTGCCACACCTTCTCCATGACTGTTCTGTGGTTTGTTGACCATGTGACCTAGGGAGGAGACGTGACTCTTTGCACCTTGGCTTCTTTCTTTGTAAAATGGGTGTTACAGGTATTCGGCAGAGATGGCAGAAGCATTTTTGGGGTCCTATCTCTGTTACCAAACCTGCAACATGTGTTTCCACATCACATTCCCATGACATCCCAGTGAACTAGGTGGCACTACTGTCCTCAGGGAGGACCAAGGCACAGAGACAGCCAGTCATTTGTCTGCGTCCACACAGCTTACAAGTCATCGTCCAGGTCAGAGATGTGATCGGGCTCTGTGTTGGTCAGGAGGGGACAGGCTAATGCTGCAGAAACAAATAAGACTCCAGCACCCTGCGCCCTAGCACAGAGCTGCAAAGGCTGACCCCCACCGGGCCTGGCTGTAGGGTCAGGCAGTTCCCCAACTCGGGGCCTCTAAGAGGTGACCTGGCTTTGGCATTGCCAGCTTCCCCTTCACCCCCTGCACATGGCCCTCAGGGTCACTGCACACAGAGAAGAGGAGGAGGCAATGGCTCACCAGCTCTTCACTGTCCCCACTTGGAGCAATACCCAGCACATCCATTTGGGATCAGAACATCCAGACAGAATGGCAAGGGAACCTCTGGAATCACTGATGTCCTAGGCTCCAGCCCCTGTTCGTGGGCTGGCTGGTGACGGGTCTGCTGACTCTCCCCGGGCAGTCCCGAGGGAACCTGTGGTGGGGGAGCTCTGGGAGGGTGGGGACAGAGAACCATCCTCGACACTGGGGAGTCTTTGAGGCTGCTCTGGTCATGTGCACAGGAACCAGTGTGCTCCTGGAGGATGACTGTGACACTCCTATGGCTTGCTCTGAGCCTGTTCTCCAAGGTGGCAAAAGCCACTGAGCCTCTTCCTGGGACCAAAGCCACCAAACCTGGAGACCTCCATCTGAGAAGATGGACAGCAACCAGAACTTCAGGAAAGATGCCCTGAGTAGTTGCAGGGGGGGTGTCTGCCAGTGAGCTGGCCACTATGGCCCTGTGGACAGTGGATGCTCCTCCTGCACAACACCTCCTGATGCCTGCATTTCCACAGAGGCCTTGGACATGACCTGCATGTCACAAGCATTGCACATTCCCACCTACTTCCTCATCCCAGATGGTCACAGACAGAGACCCTCTGAGAGTGGGGATGCTTGGGGCTTCTTTCCCTTTGAGTGCCAGTGCCAGATAGACATGCAACTAAGATTTGTGCTGAAGGACAGGTAAGTAGTTTAGGAATCAGCTAGGAGGAAAGCTAATGTTTGTTCAGTATTGAGCACATTCTGGTCCATTCTAGGTATTGGCACAAGGTCCCTTGTCTGCTCTCACAGGACCCTGGGGCAGGGGGTCTTCCTGATTGGAAGATGTAATGGGTAGGAAATCCAGCTCTCTAGGAGGGAAGCCACTTTGCCCAGAGTTGCAGCTGTGGACCCCATGCACAAGCCAGGCATACGGGTTCTGAGGTTGTGCTGCAAACTCCTGTCCAGGGTGACCTTGCAGTGTCACCAAAATAGCTGTCAGTTGCACCAGAGACTGTGCAGTCAAAGTAGAAGCCAAGCTCCTGGAGAGAAAATATGCTAGGAGTGGCATGAGTCTTGGCTAATAATTATACCTGCTCCAACCCCCAAAGTCATGGGAACAGTGCACTTTCAGATTTGCCCCACACAGAGGCACTTTAGAGAGAGGCTCCTGTGACCCAACCAAGTCCAGGGCATACTGAGGGTTCCAGAAGGTTCACTGTTGCTTTGGTCAAGAGCATAGACCAGACTTAGGAAGAGAGTAAACAGTGCGCATGTCAGTGCAGCTCAAAGAAGGGAGGGGACAGACGCGGAGCTGGTGCTGAGTGAACCACAGGAGTTCACCAAAACCAGAGTGAGGAGAAGGCCTGGATGGACAAAGGGCCAACAGTTCTCCTCTGTACCTATCTGCCTCTACTTTCTCCGTTTCTGAACAATCTGTAAGATTGTTCCCTTGCTAGGCTCTGCTTCTTCCCTTGGCTTCAATCCGCAGAGGGGAGTTGGATGTCTCGATCACTTTCTCATGGCTGGACTCAATTCTGGACACTCACGAGTGAAAGGAGGAAAGGATTATGTTGGTCCACATTTCCTGTCTGTGGTTGGCTGGCTCTAAGGCAGGACATGGCAGAGGGGCATCGTGGGAGGAGAAGCTGCTCATATCCGCTCACATTACGGTGCCTGGGAAGCAGAAAGAGGAAAGGAAAACCAGGAAGCAAGAAAACCCTTCCATGCCACAGCCCCAGTACTGCCCCTCTTCTAACCACGTCTCTCCTTCTACTAGACAGGCAGCTAGAAACTCCTGTGATCCAACCCCTTCCAAAGGCCTCACCCGTGGTTCCATGAGACTTTAGGGAGCCATGTAGCTATAGAACATAACACCGGGTCTTCCCTATTTTCTCTCAGATTTCTTGGCCCAGCTCACTTGGAGAAGGCAGGAGCACGAGAAGCCTTTTTTCATGCACCTCAAAAGCGCGTTGAGACTTTGGTTTCTGTCACATGCTCTAAAATTAGCTTTACTAGGAAAACCTCACAGTGAAGCAGGTTAAAGATGACCACAAGTCCTTTTATGTTTCTCCCACTGACAGTGTCCCCTCCCACAGATTCTGGACAAGTCCTGTGACTCTTTGGCAAATACAAAATGGCAGAAGAGCCTGTTAGTCATCCCAGGACTCAAGAGTCAGGACAGTTTCTATCCCCACCTCCTGGAATGCTCACTCTGGGAACTCAGCCATAGATTAGGAAGCTCAAGCAGCTCTCTGGAGGCTGCTGTAGGCAAAGGAACAGAGGCCAATATCAACCACATGAGTGCGCCATGTTGGAAGAGACCTCTGCAGCCCCCGAGCTGCCTCAGTTGAGATCAAGGAGAATGAAAAGGAACCATCCCCACCAAGACTTATGCAGTTACAGATCTGGGAGCTGCATGAGTTAGTACCGCTGCCTTGAGTGCTTAAATTTTGGGCTAGTTTGTTACAAAGCAATAGAGTACCAGAAGAAACGAGTAAGCCCACAGTTAGGCCTGAAAAAGGCTGTCCTCTCAGCCACAAGCCATGGCCAGGGCCTGTGTGTATACTGTGAGGAGGGGATGAGGCACTGGGCCACTCCCTTAGTCATGGCGATCAGGTTACTCACCTGCTCAGACCTCAGCTGGCTCCCTGTTAAGAAAGAGGCCGACCCTTGTGCATTGTTGGTGGGAAAGTAAACGGTACAGCCATGGAAAACAGTACGCAGTTTCTTCAAAAAATTTAAAAAATTGCACTACTGTGTGATTTGGCTATGCCATTTCGCAGTAGATAGCCAAAGGAAATGAAATCACCATGACCAGGACATCAGTACCCCCGTGTTACAGCATTGCTGACAACAGCCAAGATGGGGTGGGTGAGTCTTGGTGTCCATCAGTGGACATAAGGGAAACTGAGTAATGTGCATGCTGGCATTTGCTTCAGCCTTAAGGAGAAAGAGATCCTGAAGGATGCTAAATGACATCAACAAGGTACAGAAAGACAAGCAGGGAAGAACCCACTTATGTGTGGAATCTAACAAGCCGAAATGACAGAAGCTTGGGTGGAATGCTGGAGCAGAGGGTGGGATGCAATCGAGGTTGGGGAAGGAATCAAGAAGACGCTGCTCACAGGAGTCAGCACGTCAGCTGAGGAGGAGGAGTGAAACCAGGAGACCCAGCATGCAACACGGAGGGCAAGTCAGTAGCAATATATCCGATTCCTCCACATCACTGAGAGAGTGAGGTCTAAATGTTCACATGACAAAACAATGATAAATACGTGCGATCACTGATTACTTAGTTCAGTTTAACCATTGGACAATAGAGACATTTTAAAACTATATAATGTACATGATAAATATAAACAAGTCTGTTTGCCACATATAAAAATAAATTCCTAAAGAGACGAAAATGCACTTCTGCTCAGAGCTTTTTATTCACTCAGCAAACATTTACTGAGTACCTACTGGGTGTCAGGCACTATTTTAGGATTGGAGATACAGCCATGCACGAAACACACAAACGTCTGTCCCCTGGTAGCTCATGTTCCAGGGAAACTTATCTGTCTTCAGTTCCTTTACTAAAGCACAGTGACACAGGTGGCAAACCACTGGCTGTCCTGGTGCATTTGCTCAGACCATGAGAGCCATGGGAAGATGGTTTGTTCTGGCCTTGAGGTCTCCCTATATTCTCCTCATGGCCACAGTGAGACAAGTGACAAGTGACCAGGGAGGCTCGGAGCACTGTGGAACACAGGGCTCCAGCTCATGTAGGGACCCAGGAGTGCTCCCTGGGAAGAGGCCACTGGGCAGAGATGGGAGACAAGGGTGGCCAGCCCAGCAGGCAGAGGCAAAGAGCTTCAGGCAGAGCGAAGAGCCATGAGCCCCAGAGAACCACGAGCCAGGGGCACTCAGGAGGTGAAGGGAGCCCAGGATGGTGGCACCGGAACAAAGATGATGAGAGATAGGAGTGGCCTCTCAGGGATCTCAGGGAATGCGGTCTTTGTCCTAGAAACACAGGGTCACCAGAGCCCTGACAAGGAAGATAGTGAGTGCTGTCCCTAAGAGGGAACGTGGTGAGGCGGCTGCATGTGCACTGAGATGATACACGCCCTCCACGCCTCTCTTCACACCCAGCCTGCAGCTGACCAGTGGCCAGCACCAAGCAGTGCTGAGAGAGCAAAGGAGATGACGTGAGCCCCAGGAACAAACAGGGACCCACCGCCGCTGCTCCCCCACTCTGGCCTCTGCTCCCTGCCTGTTCCAATGCATTAGCCCTAGGGGAAGGGGTGCCTCTCCCCAGCTGTTCTGAGGGTCCCTCTGACTGCATCCCTCTCTGGAATCCCAGAAGTAAGCCGAGAGCCCCGGTAGGTGCTTGGTAGATGTGTGAGGAATTGAACTGATCTGAACTGAATGGATTGGTAATGGGAAGGCCCGAGTTCAAATTCAGGCTCTGAAGCTTTCTCCTCTGCAAGCCTTGGCCAGGCGTTTTCTGCATTGTCCCCCAGGTGGGCAAGAGACACTGCATGGTGTTGATGGGGTTCAGCCCTGTCAGCCAGCAGAGGGGCAGCTGGTGACCCAGCCAGCCATCCCAGAGGACTCTGAAAGCCCTAGAAGCTCTTTCCTACAAAGTGCCTCTTACAGAAATATAAGTCAGTAATTGGTTTTTGTAGAGAAGTTTGGGAAAAGAAAAAGGAGAAGGATAAATAGAAGGAGGAGGAAGAGAAGGGGAGGAGGGACAAGAGGAAGGAAAGCAAGAGGGTGGGAGGAGGGGAGAGGAGAGGAGAGGAGGGGAGGGGAGGGGAGGGGAGGGAGGCAGAGAGAAGCAACCCTTTGCTTCTCTCTCCTCCTCTCACACGGCAGGCTTATTTGAACAGAGGAGCAATCACGAAGGGGACCTATTTGGAGATGTTACCACACTGGCTGTTAATGTCATAACCGTCATTTTCCACCTTGAAACATTTCCCAGCTTCCTCCCCTGAGAGATGGGCCTTGCTGAGTATCCACAGTGTGGCTTGGGTGGCATGAAACACAGACATCCCCGGGCCCTAGAGCCAGGGACTGGGAAGGTTAGGGATCTTAGTGAAGAAGGTGTCACAGCTAAAGACAGCCTGATAGGGAGGGGCCAGGATACCTCAGGTACCTAGAGGATGTATCTCTTTGCCAGAGGACCCTAGGGCTAAGGGTGGGGAGCAGGGGCCCAGGGTCACATGAGATCAGAAGGGTAAGCCACGTAAGGAGCTAGGGCAGTGTTCCGGCAGGCAGAAAGCCACATGCAAAGCCTTCCTTTACAATCTCTTCATTTTTGGAAGAATAATGAGCGTATCTGCAAAGTAAGAAAGAAATTACATGCGAAGATCTTACACCATTGTTACAACTCCCCAAGTGTCCTAAAGACAGCAGACCGGCTGGTAAGTGGGGTGATTAAAGTCAGGAGTACGTAGTATTTTTTCATTTGAGTTATTTATAACTAATATAAACATTATCATCACAACAACAAAAAGGGAGAAACTAGGCCATTTGCGGTATATTATTTGCAAATATCTTCTCCCATTCTACAAGTTGTCTTTTAGAAGTATTTCCTTTTAAAAAATACCCCAAGGAAACACTGTTTTTAAAATTATGGCTTTCCTTGTGTCCTTTCTACCTGCCTTTATTTCTTCTGTCCCACCTCAGTATGACCTAGCAATTCTCCACCTAGACAGAGACCCCAAATACTTGCACACAAGACCTCAAACACTCATTCACGTCCACTGCAGTATTATGGACAAATCGCGGAAATAACCCGGAAGCCCATTACAGAAGAAGGACACACGCACAATGGTGGATATACTCGCACAGAGGACTGTTAGCCAGCCAGGGAGAGCGGGGAATACTGACCCATGCTGCTGCGCCATGAAAGCATGCAGAGCGAAAGGAGCCACACACAAAAAGCCGCCTGCCGTACAACCTCGTGTCCATGAAAGGTCCCTAACATATCAATTCAAGGAGACACACACAGTTGAGCAGTTGCTAGGGGTAGGGGTGGGGGCGCTGTAGGATGAAGGGGTGGGGAGACGCTGTGTAATGAGTACCCGATTATATTTTGGGTGAGGGAGATATTTTGGGATTAGATGGAAGTGATGTTTACACACAAAAGCACTAAATGTCACCAGAGAGTGTGTTTCACATGGTTAATTATCTTATCAGGATTCCTCGGTCTAGGATTTCTTGATTTAACCAGAAAATAATAAATTTGCATCTCATGTATTTTCTCCTTGGGTACCATAGCCTGAGGAGGTGGGCAGAGTGTCAATCCCTTATCTCGGATGTGGAAACCACACCCAGGGTGATTCAAAGACTGGTTCCATCTCGGCCACCAAGGAGAGGTGACACCCAGATGCCCCAGCTGCTCTGGGGGAGAATGCAGAGACAGTGCCCGCACTGCTGACCCCAGGGTCAGAAGTCAGAAGGAAGGTGACTGGCCGCTCTAGGCAGTGGTCGGGCCTGTGTTCCATGAGGGGGGCTTTTTCTAGATCCCGGGTTAAGGGGATAAACTGTGCAGTCCCAGCAGCAGCCTTCCACAGAGAAGGGGAAGGAGGGGCAGCACGGGAACAATGAGAGGGAAAAGCAGAACCCTCCCTTGGCCAGCCGAGGTTTCATTTGTGTTTCTAAGGAAATCAGAGCCCATAGAATTCTTCCTCCAAAAATAGAGCTGTGATTGCATTATGTGTCTTGGAAATCGAACTTCCTGTTACATAAATGAGGCTTCCCTTCGCTGTCTGAAGTTTCCAAATAAAAGTGGAAAATGCAGAGCACTTGGCCAGTCTGGGTCAGTACCGCACGGAGAGCAGGCAACCCGCTGTCCTGACGCACGTAGGCACAGGCGAGGGAGGCAACGTCAGAAACACGGGGCCGAGCAGGTGACCTCCCTGCTTGGCGTCTTCCCAGTGCTCCCGCAAAACCCAGGCCTGGCAGTGGTAAAAAGCCCCTCCCCACTCCCACTCCCAGCGCCCTGTCCGGGGATGGGGCAGCCTTCTGGATGCCCTGGAAAGTCTCCCCAGCCTCCGTTGCCTTGGGCAGAGGATCGCTCACCCCTTCCTGCCCCTCACCAGTCTTCCAGAACCTCATGCCCTCAGCCTTACGTCTTTGCTTGGGTCACCCCCTCCCATGGGGGCTGGAGGGGTGAAAACAGCTGAATGGAGAGGCTGAGGGGTAAATAGAAGGCTGAGGTAGGATGGGAAGGACAAGAAGCTCGACATCCCCGTCACGGTGCCTACATCATTCCCACCGCACTGAAAAGTTGCTGGGCCACCTGCACCTTCTCTGACTGAGGTCTCATCCTGGAGACCAGGGCCAAAGACTCAGGTTGGTGGAGTTTGAGACAGGGGCTCCCATGGATGGGTCCACTCAGGAGGAAGGTGGGTCGACCTAGAACAGGGGGTGTTTCGTGTGAGACTCAAGGGTCCTCAGGAACATTGTGTAATATCCCAAGTGCTTATGTTCCCATTTACTTTGATGTTTCCTATCTCATTTCCTTCCTTCAGCCCTTGTCGAGAACCAGGAAGTAGAGGTTAGCAGCTTCACCTCAGGGACATCAGTGGTTCTTGGAGTAGTCACAGCCAAGGGCACTGTGGTTGCTCACTACATGGCACAGATCTAGGAGAAGGAGTTCAGGAAGCCAGGACACCCAGGGCTCTTTCACACAAAACACGTAGCCTCATGCTCTCCTGAGCCCCCAGCAGGGAGCCAAGCGCGGAGAACAGAAGGCAGATTTGTTCTGAAGGGGTTTGGCTGGGCAAGAAGCTCTGTGGCGCGGCCTGCAGAGAATCTGAGCACTATTTGGGGGCAGCAATCAGGAGGGCAGAGAAAGCAGGCTGAGAAGGGGCAGGATGGGGTGGGGAAAGGAAAGCAGAGTCCACGCCTAGCAGCGCAGATGGGAAACGGACAGTTCCTCCTGCCGGCTTGCTGTCTCCTTCCCTCCATCCCTGCCTGTGAGTCCTCTGGAATCAGCTCTGTGCAGCAAGCTCCCTGCCACGGAATAGGATCCAGGGTTCCTACTAGGCTGCAGCGTCTGCCTCTTACTTCCTCTGGGTCTCTGTGTCTTACCTCATTCCCTTTTCTTGCATCGCCCTTACTGCCCCGGACCTCTCTCATTCCTCTATCTGTGTGGCTGCTCTCCTTTGCGCCCTGGCTGGCCCTGGGCTTCCCCATCTCTAATGCCCTCCCCAAACTACACAACCAGCCCCTTCCTTGATCTAATAGGGATACCAGCGCTGGTGGATTAACTGATGGTCAACTTGTAATAGCAGCAGAACTGAATCAGCATGGCGCTGAGCGTGGATGGCCCACCTGAGGATTGTTGCCAGCATAAAAAGGAGACCTGGGGAGGAAGAGGTAGTATTGTTAGTTCTCCGTGGTGGTGTTGGTTCTCCTGGAGGGGCTTGTCGAGCTTCTTTCCTGGTATGAACTTGGCTCTTCCCATTGTCAGAGGAGCTGTAGACCTCATTGTCTCTGAAAATGACTAAGCTTCACTTTAGGGGAGCTCTGGTCCTTACACTGAACATCGCTTCCTGGCTCCAGAAGGGAAGATCTATGCTGTTCAATCTCCAGGAGGGGCTGTCATGCTGGCATCCTGATATATGCTCAGTGGTTCTCATCATCAGAGGACCTCAGATCCTCACTGTGAGGATGGCTGTGGTACTTTTTGGGGAAATTCCGGTCCTTACTTTAAGCATCACTTCCTGGCTCCAATGCAGATCCGTCAGCCTGCTGGCACAGATCCTTCACCCTGCTGGAATAGATTTTCTGGCTTCCATGGCCGACTTTTGGGCATTCCCAGCACAGATGGGTGAAATAGACTTGCATGAGTCATTGTTGTGGGCTCCAGGCCTCCAGGTGGACTTGTGGGCGGCATTGTCATGGGATTTAGTCTTCAGCTGCACTCATGCCGGAGGTTGTCATGGGATCCAAGCCCTCAGCTGGATTCTTTGGATCTTAGTGTGTGGACAGATTTCCTGCACTCCTTCTTTTGTACTTGACCTTTTGGGTGACCATTATAAAATAACACTATAAATTATGTGTCCTGTATTAAACTGTTCTCTTTGCAAACTCTGACCACAGCACCAAAACAACACGCTAAAATGGTATGATCCCCTTGCGGCTCAGCACCTCTGACATGCACCCAGGGACCTTCAGCTTTGTATCCTTGGGGCTTAGCACACTGCTCTGCACTTACTTGACTCTGTAATATCTGCAGTGTATATCATTGTCATTGTCACAAGCAGCAGCAGCCCATGAAATAAATGAGGAATAAGAAGCACAGAGAGCTTTGGTAACTTGCCCAATGTCTGACAGCACCAGGATTCAACTGACCAACTGATCCCAGCATTCAAAGTTGTTTTTTCATTTTGGGGAGGGGCAGGGTTAGGTGGCAACCGAAGCCAAAGTCCTCCCATTTAACTATACCCCAGATTGTTTTTAAGTTTTTATTTTGAGACAGGATCTCACTAAATTGCTAAATTGCCCAGACTGGGCTGGAATTTCTCATTCTGCCGTCTCAGCCTCCTGGAGCACTGCAATTACAGGCATGAGCCACCAGGCCCGACTAATTTCTGTGCACCCGTGGTCATCTGCCGTGCTTGGCTACTGATGTGTGCGTTTAGGAGGTTGAAAAGAAAGAACGAATGAGTGAGCGTAACACCTCTGGGAAGAAGGAAAATGAGAAGTCATTACGAGCACTGTTAGACAAAGCATGTGGAGGCGGATGGGGCCGCCACCTTCCGTGATGGACCCACCCTGCCCTTCCTCCTTCCCCCCCAGGGCTGCAGGGCTCCTACCAGTATAATGAGAACCTCGTCCTGCCGTACACTTCTTAGGTGTACCTTGAGGTCATTTCCTAATCTGTCTAAGCCTCAGTGTCCTCTTATGTAAATCCTGAAAAAGAATTTGCCAAAGATGACACGGATTGTGTAACTCAGTGGCAGAAATAATGTAAAGGTGTAGCGCGTGGCTCTAGATGTCTAATATTATATCTTGATAAATGCGCTGTCCAGTCTGAGTCTCAGAGCCCTGACTCTTGCAAACTATATTTCCTGAGGCTCCTAGCAGGGTTCACCCAATAGGAAGCTGTGAGGGGAGACAGGAAGCAGAAGGAAAGAAGAGGCTCCAGGGTTTCTCCCCCTCTTCCTGGGCTCCAGACACCTCTGCAGTGGCTGCTCCTCCTCCCGGTCTCAGCTTTTCAGGCAGCTTCTGCCAGGACCCTGGCTGCCTGGCATCCCCAGCCCGTGGACCCAGGAGACCCATCCTCTAAGGAAGGGAAGGAAGCCTAACTTAGGTTTCCTCAGTCCCCTGCATAGGGCTTCCAGAATTAGCAAGCAAAAAATGCAGAAAGTTCAGTTAAATTGGCATTTCAGATAAATAACGAATTGTTTCTTTAAAAGAAATGCTCTCAAATATTGCATGTTGCACTGCCAAAAGGAATCATTGTTTGTCTTGAACGTGTTGCCTGGCAGTCTGTAGGGAAGGCTTCTCAGCTCCCCGAGCTATCCTACACGATTCTCTGCGTTTGGTTTTCTCCCCCAAGCTCCTCTGCAGGAGCTGCTATCCCACTGCTGGGTCCCGCCTGGTAGAGGTGCCGGGTACCCCAGGAACCAAGAGCACTTTTTCTGGAGTCTTGATGTTGGTGCCTCGCCCCAGGCTTCTCCATACCTTTCCGCTCCCCAGGAGTTCAGTGAAGAAGAACAAGGAACTGAAAACTAACATTAATTGAGCAACTGTTTGTGCCAAGGACTCAGAGTCTTGGCAGAGAGAAAACTGCTATTTCAATCACTGGCATCAGAGCACTTCTCGGAGAAGGATTCTGTTTAGGAAAATACCTCCCTATGCCATGCAGGGCAGGATGTGAGAAGAGAGGGCAGGGACAAAGAAAACAGAAGAAGTAACCTGGCTGCACAGCTCTGCTTCAAGAAGTGAGGGGCCGTGTTGTCTCTCAGCTGCTGCGGTGAAACACCAAAAACCCTAGGGACTTGAAACAGCAACCGTATTAAGCACATAAAGCCTGTGAGACAGGAATCGGGCACAGCACAGCAGGACGCTTACCTCAGCCCCACTGTCTCTGGAGATTTAAACTAGGGAGACTCGACCGAGTGGGCGACTGGACAGCAAGCAGCTGCGCCTGTCCATCCGCCTCCCCTCCTCATTGTTACAGCTGCGGCCAGAGGCCAGCATGGCTGCTTCACGTGGCCAAGGCTTCCTCATAGTGCCGTGGCCTTGGCAGAGCTGGACTTTGGTGTGTCAACTCACATCTCCAAAAGTAAGTCAGTTTTGTGCTGCTATCACAGAATGCTAGAGACTGGATAATTTATAAAACAAGAAAATGTTACTGTTTACATTTCTGGAGACTAGGAAGCCCAGTGTCAAGGGGTTGAATCTGGTGCGGATTTTCATGTGCTTTTTGACAGAGTTAGGAACCCCTAAGGCCCTAACACTGAAGCATTAAAGTAAACCCCTTGGTTCAGTATTATCACCTTGTATACCATCAGATGTTGCTTCTCTACCTTTGTGCTCTTTTCAACAGACCCATCACAAGCATCTGAACAAACCATACAAGCAGAATGTTTGCACAAAATGAAGGAATTACTATCAAGAAAAAGCCTCTAGCTTCACTTACTTTTGACAGACTTCACTACACAATGGAGTACTTGTTCAGCCATAAAGAAGCCTGAGTTACTAGCAGGAAAGTGGGTGCATCTTGAGACCATAGTGCTAAGTGAAATAAACCAGACACAGCAGGTTAAATATACATGATCTCTCCTCTGTGAGAAACATAAAGTATAAATAATTTAAAGAGCAAAGTAAAAGACATGTGATAGGAGACAGAGAAGTAGACTTAGAGGAGATGCTAGAGGCACTTGCGGGTGGGTGGAGATGGGAGAGGAGACGGAGAAATAAAAAGAACTAAGATGTAATTCCCCAGGAAGAACCTACTCTTTTTGTATCAAAAACATATACTAATGAAGGTATTTTTTAAAGGTCACTAATTTTGGAGGTCATCCCGCTGAGTAAGGTGTCAGTTTTCCACTAGATTTGCAGTAGGTAACACCTCTGCCATGTAGGTTATGCCAACGGACACCCAGTTACTTCCTGGGGTCCGAGAGCCACCTTTGCTAAAATCCTTCACTTGGGCTACAGGTGTTGGACAGGCGATTGGAATGGCACCTCTATTTTCTGTTCCAGTCCCTGTTGCTACCCTAACCTTTGTACCAAGGTTTTCTGCTCTGTGGGTTGATCACCTGTGGAAGCTGGTACATGTTTTCTTCTTCTATGTGTGTCCCCTCTTTTCTGCTCCCATCCTGTGCTCCTTCAACAGTCACTGTGACCCACGCCCCTGTGGTCCTTTGACCCTTTTACAGGACCCAGCTCCAGCAGGCTGGGATCTCTGCTCAGGATAAGGGCACCAGCTGCGTGAAAAGGTCACAGCCACTGGGACAACTGGGTCATGACCATCGTGTCTGGGTCTCAACATCTCTTGGAACTGCTTTCCTCGGTGATGGAAATTACTGGAGTGTAGCCCATCCCAGCAAATCAATAAACATTTGCCCCTCCTTTGGCTAGTGCAAGCAGTTTGCCACCCCCATCCCCTTTTGTGATTGATGCTACCTTCCTTCACCTGACTCACACCCCTCTCTCTCCCTAAGTCCTGCCTGTGGACATACATGGGGTACTTTCTAGGTCTTGTTTCTGTCTTCCCTTATTTCTGTCAGTATCAGCTTAACCCTTGGGGGCAATTGGAGGACAAGAAAGGCAGGGAAGAGAGGAGAAAGAAAGAGGAAGAAGAGGAGGAGGTGGCGGGAAGAGGAGGGGAAGGAGGAGGAGGAAGAGAGTACAGAAGGAGAGGGGAGGGGTGGGAGGTGGCCAGACCTATTCTTTTATCAGGATCGCACTCCAGAGACATGAGCATGGTATTAATCTGCTCAGGATAGTCACCCTCTCACCTGTTAAAGGTCTCGCTTCTCAACAGCGCTGTGCTAAGACTAAATCTCCAGTGCATGAGCCACAGGAGACATCTCTGAGTCATAGCAGACAGCAGGCATGGAGTAGGGCTACTCCCAGGCTCTAGGCAGTGAGCAACAGGCATCCCAGAGTCACGGAAAGGGGCAGAGACTCAGCCTCTTGTGAGGAAGGTGTCAAGGTCACATGAAGAGTGAGCGTGGAGTCCAGCGCCGTGGTGCCTACCCACAATCCGTAATCCCCACACTCTGGGAAGCTAAGGCGGGAGGATTGTCCAGCCTGCACAATTTAGTGACTTACTCAGATGATGTCTCAAAATTAAAAAAAAAAATCAAAAACACAGGGAAGGACGCTGAGAATGTAGCTCAATGTGAAGGGCCTGGGTTCCATCCCCACTACCAGAAGAGAGGGCAAGACAGGCGATGTGGCCGCGGCCGTCCTTAGGAGGAATGTACAAAGTGCCTCAGGAGGGTAGAGTAGAGGAGGAAGAGGACAAGGGGGAGAAAACCGACCTGCTATTAGGATGGAATTTGGAGGGCAATACAGTAAAACTACCCAGGCAGGAGAGACCATAGAAGTTTTACAATGGGGTTGCCCACTTTGGCTGTTGTAGGCATTTTGGGGGTGAGTGCCCTTCTCTGCTTTCCACTGACTTCAGTCATGCATCTTGCATACAAACCAGCCTGGGTCTCTCTCTCTCTCTCTCTCTCTCTCCCCCTCCCTCCCTCCTTTCTCTCTGTCTCTCTGTCCCTGTCTGTCTCTGAAAGTGATGGTTGCATGTGGGACTTAGTGTAATGCATATACACATTGCAATGACAATGCTAAATTTCATGGATCCAGCAGAAAGGAAAGCAAAATGCCAGAACTCTGCAAACTTGAGCCCAAATCCCTAGGAATATAAAGACACTTGGGTGGATATTCATAGACCTTAGAATGGGGAACTGGACTAGTTTTCTTTGTTCATTGATTCAGGCTTTAGGTGAGCACCCACAGTGAACACAATGACTGTGCTAGCTGCTGAGGTGACACTAGGGCCCCAGATACTCAGGGTTATCCCTTGATTTGGAGGTGCAAGCTTCCCATCTGGTGACCCCTCTGTCACTGAGGAACCCCTGGTCATTACTGGGTCCTGGAAGTGAGCCGTGTCATCCCACCTGCACTGGAGCATACAGCGTAGTCCCGGGCGGCGGCCTACTTCACACATGGGCTGGGAGGTGGGTGTAGCTGGTGTCTGGGAGGAGGACCATGAGGAATGCAGATGGGGCACAAGTGGGGAAGCAATTCACACTCACTGGCTAAACCATGCCTGAAGGAGGAGATGGGGTTTGGGCTTAAGCCCTGAAGAACGATAAGGAACCTAACTATCTCAATTGCTAGGGAAGTGTCCTGGATGGAACAAAAAGCAATGACAAAACCGGAAGAGAGAATTTGTTAGGTGTGTTTGAGTGACACAAAGCAGGCCAAGGTGGCTGGTGGCTGATGAGCCAAGACAGGACAGTCTGGAATGAGATTAGAGGAGGAAGCAGGGGTGGAGTCACACAGGTGCTACTGGAAGCTGCTGGAGCACTTATAGCAAGTGAATAGAATGTTTCAAAAATCTTGCTCTGATTTCAACAGGGCAAGTAGGCTTTTACTGGTTCCTGGGTTA
Organism: Hydrochoerus hydrochaeris; assembly: GCA_004027455.1. Classification (NCBI taxonomy): domain Eukaryota; kingdom Metazoa; phylum Chordata; class Mammalia; order Rodentia; family Hydrochaeridae; genus Hydrochoerus; species Hydrochoerus hydrochaeris. The sequence goes on along the minus strand of PVLA01004024.1, from coordinate 13,639 downwards.
CCATTTCAACCATCTCTACAACAGGCTTGGATGATATTGGGCTCTTTGATGTCTATGGAGAAATGGAATGGGAGAGGTTAGAAAATGGCCTTCATTTGCCTCAGGTCACTCATGACCTTGGTATGTGTTACAGTTGATACACTGTGTCAACTTGAGAAGTTTAGAAGTTTAATTTATAGATTCAGCAGGGGTCAGGATCCTTACTTTGTAAACATCCTCATCCTGTGCAAGAAGAGTTCAAGGAGATTTTGGGAGTGCTACACTGGCCAGGGAGTTGGAGGGTGTACAATATAAGGGAAGAGAAGAAACTTGTTCCTTCTTTTTTGGCTCTGGCTGCTGCCTTGAGGTGTTGCCCCAGTGCCATGCCACCCAGCCTTGGAGCCAGCTGATTATGGACTGAAACCTCCACAAACAGTGAGCTAAATAAACCTTTCCTTCCTTCATTTTTGGTGTCACCTATCTTGTCTCAGCAACAAGAATAAAGTAACCAAGACAATATGATTTCAATTCAAGTCAGGAGAGAAGCCATGGTAGAGAAAAGAAGCTACAGCTGTGTCAGGATCCCAAGGAGGGGAGGACTCTGGGGTCCTCCTGAGGAGTGGGAGGAAAGCTGTCAGCAAGTGTCTTCCTCCTCGGAGGATTGCAGGTGTCCTTCTTAGCTGAGGAAAGGGGCTCAGTGCCTGCTCCACCTAGCAAGAAGGTGTCCAAGAGAGGAGCATCTGAGACACTTGTGCCTTTGGGTCACTGGGAGGGTGCTGACTGTTAAGATAAAGGCTGTGTCAAGTGGTCATGGCAGAGTTTCAACCCACTGTGGCATGCAGAATAGCCATCCCCCAAAATGCCCATGTCCTAAATCCCAGAATCCAGAACTCAGTCGCCAGGCACAGCAAGGGTACTTTGTACATGCAGTTAAATTAAGAATCCTGAGATTATTCTAGATTATCAAAGTGGGTTGCAGGAGGGACAGAGCTAGAGCAGGGGATGTGACACAGTAAGCAGAGGTAGGAGGGACAAGAGGCCCTGAGCCAAGAAACAGTAGTGACCTCCCAAAGCAAGAAAGCAAGGAGATGGATTTTCTCTGAGCCCACAAACTGAATGCAGCCTACTTTGGCTCTGGTTCACAGAGCCTCAATTCCAATATCTGACCTCTGGTACTTTCAGATAATAAATCGATGGTTTAAGCTGCTTAGTGAATGGTAATTTGTCACAGTAGCTATAGGAATCTGACCCAATCATCAACCAAGACAGTGACAGAGACTGGAAGATTCCAAAAACACCCTGCAGTAGTTCTTGTTTGCTTCCCTAGGTGGTCATTTTGGTTCCCCTTTTTCTATTTTTCCATAAAGATTATTCGTGATCACTTTGAATCCAAGAAGGCATTGAGCTTTTCTTGGAGGGATCCCCCAAAATGTTTGCCAGTGTCCCTGTCTCCATTACAGCTTGAGATCTATAGTAAAGATGACAGCTGAGGGCCTGGATCTGACAGGAGAGAAGATGACCAAACCCTCAGCCTGTCCAGAGGAGGACAGGAGCAAAGTCCAAGTCCCCTAGTGAGTCTCATGGGTCAGGCCATGGAAGGAACAGCTACTCTAGAAAACACCTAGTCACAGGGCCTTTAAAGGGCTCCAGAAGTTGGTGAGAAAAGCCAACACCCTTTCTGCTGCTGTCAGATTCCTGATACAAGGAGTCCAGGGAGCAAGATCGCACGGAGCCACGAGCCACGGCCACTCCTCGGAATCACTGAGCAGCTGGCAGGCTGGAAGGCAGGGTGGGTTAATCAGTAAGGTGCTTGTTTGCTTTGCCCTTTTGGTGACCTGCCACCTCTTGGCCTACTTATGAAGGTTTACAATATCAGCATTTAATAAAATGTAATGAGTTACCAGGGTTCTGAGCATTCCACACCCGCCTTTTATAAACAGGGCTGGTTGGCCCCAATCTCCCAGGGGACTTTGTGCCGGGGACAAATCCAACATGGCTGAGAACATGTGGTCTCCACGGGAGAGACCTGGATTGGGTCCAAGTTCTGCTGTTCTTGCCAACTGTGGGACCAGAATCACACAGCCTCTTAGGAGCTCCATTCTGTGTGGGAGGACTTGTTGCGTGTCCTAACCACAAATGCCTCATCCTCTGATAGGGCTCTAAGATGCAGTGAAAGAAAAGTAAGTGAGAGAATTTGGGCTGCATGATAACTAGCTCTCAAAATGAAAATCCTTCCCCCAAGCCCATGGGCGTCAAGGCAAATGGTGTGAGTTTTCTCCCAAGGGTTCCCAGTGACTCAGGGCCTCTAAGAGAGGAGTGTGAGGAGGCCAAATAAAAGGTGACAAGGTGTCCCAGTGGCATCAGCTTGGGGCTTATGTCCTGAGCATGCAGTGCAATGCCTGGAGCTCAGGGGTGGACATCCAGCCATGTCCTTGAGCAAGTGACTCTGTCTCAGGACCTGAATTTCCCACTTCTGAAAGCTGTATAGCCATGCTCCCAAGGTGGCGAAGAGGACTTGGGAAGCTGATTGTGGAAAACGCCCTGTGTCACTGGCACCTAGGAGTGTGTGGGAGGGACTGGCTCTCAGTGGGAGGGACTGGCTCTTGGTTCTCCTTTCCATGTCTACTGTCTTCCTCCAACATTTTGTTTGTTTTGAAAGCTATTCACTTATTCAGCCAATCCATATATTAGGTGAAAACCAGCTGGACTGAGGATAATGCAGAAAAAAAAGGGGTTTCTTTCTTTTCCTTTTTGTTTTAAAGTTGTCTCTGTGACCACAGAGCTTCCAGTCTAAAGTGGGACAGATGGACATTGACAATTATAGGCATCACTCTTGATTTCCTCTGTTAAATGTGAGCTTTATGCATGCCAGCCCCAAGCTTGTGCTGGAGAGGCAAACTGGTCTGTAAAACTCCTGCAAATCTCAGAACTCACAGGTTACACACAGGACAGTGTGTGTGTGTGTGTGTGTGTGTGTGTGTGTGTGAGTGATACTAGGGACTGAACCCAGGGCCTTCTCACTGAGCTATCTTCCCAGCCCTCTTTTATGTTTTATTTTGAGTTTCCAAGTTGCCCAGGCTGGGCTCCAACTTGTGGTCCTCCTGCTTCTGCCTCTTCAAGCAGGAATCTTGCCAAAGAGTGAAACTTGGTACCCTGCCATGGGCTTGAGTGAAAGTATTTTGTTGGTAAAGGCTAAACATGAAGGCTTTCCTTTCCTTCCCATCTGGCTCCACACAGTAGGAACTCAGTACAATCTCAGCTGATGGGTGCACCCATGATCCACTTATCTGAGAGAGACATTGTGTGACCCCATTTTTCAGATGAGGAAACAGAGCAACAGTCATTGCACCATGATTATTAAGTACACAGCATGGATACCATACGGCCAAAATTCAAACCCAGGTTTCTGGCTCCCAAAGTGGGCTGTAGACTGTGCAAAGTCTAATGTGCTGGAGCTAAGAGGTCCACACAGCAGCAGGGTGATGCTGTGGAGGCAGGAGCCTGAGCCCAGCCCTACATGGGGAAGCTGAGGGCAGGAGGGCCCTGTAAGTTTGTGACCACAGCCTGTGAGCATGGATCTGAACTCCCAAAGTCAAGCCCAGGCCAGAGAAGTAGAACCAAGGATTCTTCTGCTTGGTGTTGGTAGTAATTCTAAAACCAAGAAGACTAGAGCAGCCTGGGCGGGGGGGCTCCTGGAAAGGACAACAGAGCCAGCACTGAGCTGGGGTCAGGCCTCTGAGCTAGGCACAGATTGCTTAAACTCAGGTGCTGGCAGAGCTGGGCAGACAGAGCTGTTCCCTCTCATAATGCAGCGGGTGTGGGAAGGTCCTAGTACTGGGCCTGTTCAGGCCTCCACTGGCACAGGGGTCTGCGAGAGCCTTGGGAGACCATGGTAGGGCTTCCGCTTGCTGACTCCTGACTGGGGCCTGAGTGGGTGACAGGAAGGTCTGACACTGGAGGCCTTGATGTGAATTCAGTAACCCTGGTGCTTGCGCTGACTCAAAAAGGCTGAGAGCCCTGCAGCAGTGGCTGACTGGGGCATGTCGAGCTTCCCTGTGCCCTTCTAGTGGCTTCCTTCGGCTGTCTCTGTGGGCCACCGAGCTGAACTCCTGGGTGCCAGACACCTCCATCACAGTAGGGAGTGCTCTCTGAGTTGTGGCCTCCAGTGGCGGCTGTCACTAGGCTTCCACAGACCAATAGAATGACCTGTCAGGGGGAACAAGATGGATTCCAGCATCCTCAGGACACCTGGAGAAAATTCTACTTCTCAGGCCAATAACTAGTGCCAAGTCTAGGGTGACAGAGGTGATTCAGGAACTTCTGAAGCAAATGGAAGACTTCTCACACATGAAAGTGACACTCACAGAAGTGTGAGCCCACTCCTGCAAGGCAGGCCTTGGTGGGGTAAGGGAAGCCCAAGCCTGCTGCAGCAGAGCTGGGTCCAGTGGCCCTGGTGCCATGTACAGGACACCCTGGCTCAGTCCCGGCTGGGTCATTCCTGAGCTGTGTTGTAGTTTCCTCCACGCTCACAAACTGTGTCCTCTACCCTAAAGTGCATCTTCTGGATATTTTTCATTAAGAAAGGAGAATTTATTAAAAAGTAGCATAAACTTAATATGTTATTCTAGAAACATAGAAAACGATGAGATTGAAAATTAAAAGCTATTAACTACTCACGCATCCTTAGCACTCTGGAATATTTTAAATGTGTGTGTGTACGCGTGCACACGTAGGTGTGTCTATATTTATTGAATCACACAATATATGCATGTTTGCATCTTGTTTCTCGTGGACCTTTATCAGAATAAAGTTGCGTTTTTAAAGACTTCTAAAACCTTCATTTTATAGGCAATTCAGCATGCTGTCACACAGATCCTCACAATATATTTATCTGGTCCCTAAATATTTGCTCCCTAATATTTGACACTTATGGTCTTCTTAATTTTTATTCTTACAAATAATTCTGTGGTAAGAATTTTTCTGTGGTAAGCATAAATCATTGTGCAAGTATCTAATTTGCTTTTATTTTTCTTTTCTTTGTATAATTTCCTTGAAGTAGAGTCAGCGGTGAGAAGGTGAGTCAGTTTTTAAATAATACACAAGGCCAAATCCATTTGTAGAAAATGTGGTCGGCCACCTTTGCAAGCAATGAGTGCTGACTTTTTTTTTTTTAGAGAAGCGGATGGGTGACCAGCAGCATCTTCTTGCTTGCTCTGGGGGAACCGCTGTTTCAGTTACTCACGGCCTCCTGCTGTCCTTTGTGCTGTGGGTGCACCCCTCAGAGCTGAGCTGGAGAGAGCTGGAGGGTCGGGCCTGGGGCCTTCCAAACCCTGTGTCCGGCTGCGCCATATTTCTTGCCTTTCTGCAGAGAGCAAGGTTTGCCTGGCACAGTGAGCTGGTAGATTCCAGGAGAATCTGGCCGAGCAAAGGAGATTTCTGGGAAAAGCCAGAGGCCACCTGACTGACACTGAGGCTAACTTGGCCCCCTGAGGGTAACCATGCTACTTCCCCCTCCTCAGTGCAGACCCAGGCCTGGAGAAGTGAGAGACAGAGCAGGGCTATACAGCACTGGCCCCAAAGCCACCTCCCGGATCCCTGGCTCTCTAGATGGTTGGGTTTCCACAACTCTGGGCTGTCTTCCCAGCTGCTGATGGGAGAAGGTGAGAGGAGAGAGATCCCTGCCTCTGGGAGAATCTGGATCAAGAAGAGAACCAGGGCATTCTGGATTCTGCCTCAGAGTCAACCACTAAGTAAGTCTGGGCCAGAGACGTCTCCAGCCAGTTTATTCAGAGCAGCTGAGAGACAGGTTCTCATCAACCACCTGCCATCTAATACCCACACAATGGCTAATTCGCTCCTTTCAGTGCTAAGTAAATCAGCAAAGGCCACATGCTGAGCACAACATAGGCACAAGGGAACTTTCAGGGAGTGTGGCTGCACCATAGCTATTTGCTCCTAATGGCTGCTAGAACAAATAGCCACAGGTTTAGCTTCCCCTCAAACAATATGCTCTTACAAAAGCTGCGCATCAGAAGTTCTAAATGGGGCCTGGCATCGTGGCATATACCTCTAATCCCAGAGTTTAGGAGGCTGAGGCAGGAGAATTGTCAGGAGTTTGAAGTCAGCCTGGGCTACATAGTGAGAACTGTCTCAGAGAGAGAGAGAGAGAGAGAGAGAGAGAGAGAGAGAGAGAGAGAGAGAGAGAGTTCTAAATGGGACTGATCAAGGATTTTGCTAATGAAATGTTTAGGAACAAGGCTATAGCTCAGCAGCACAGCACCTGCCTAGCACAAGGTCCTGAGTTTGAGTCCCCGTACCAGAAAAAAAAAATCCATTCTAATAAAGTGTTTGATGACTTTAAAGAACAAACAAGCAATAAAATAATTGAGTTCAACAAAACAATGGAAGCTATGAATGACTAATCTGGTAAAGAATTAGAAATTATAAAAAGGAAACAAGCAGAAATACAAGACACAAAAATTCAAAAGAAAGCATTTGTAGCTGATTTGACCAACAGAAGACAGTGTTGGAAATGAAAGACAAAATGGGTGTTGTAGCTCATAAACTCCATGATATCCTAAAAATGACAGGACACCATGTGAGATGGATCCAACAGCTGACAAATAACTCAAAAAAAAAAGCCTCAATCTCAGAATTATAAGAACACAAGAAGTATTAGAAGATGATTCAAAGGTATAAAAATATATTCACTGAAATTATATCAGAAAACCTTCCAAATCTGTAGAAAAAAAATCAATATTTAAATACAAGAAACATGAAGGGCCCTAAATATCTGTGATCAGAAAAGAAACTTTCCCATCACATTGTAACAAAATTTCAAACTTCAACAAAATAACAGACTACCAAATGCTAAGAGAGAAAAACAGCAAGTAATATATAAAGCCAGCCTATCAGAGGGACAGTAGATTTCTCAGTACAAACTTTATAGGCCAGGAGAGTGGACAGTAAAGTTTTTAAGCCCTAAAGGAAAACAATGGTCAAACCAGACCTCCATATCCTGTACAATTAGCTTTCAAACACAGAAGACAAAACTTTCCATGAAAAAGAAATCCTAAAGAAATATGTAACCACTAACCTAGCCCTGGAGAAAATAATCAACTGAATCCTAGAAAGAAACAGGGAGGCAACCAGTACTCTAAATATGTAGCCCAGAGAGATGCATCTTCTCACTAGAAAAGCAGCTAAGCAAAAAGAAAACAATAAAAGAAAAAGGCCTGAAAAAGCATGCAGTAATAGGAATCAGTAAACACCTTCCAAAAGTAACCCTCAGTGTCCATGGTCTTAACCCCTTAATCAAAGAACACAGACTGGTAGATTGGATGAAACAAAAAAAGTGCAACCATATATTGCATAAGGAGACACAATTCATCCAGAAATAACTCAGACTGAAAGGGAAAGAATGGGAAACCCTACTCTATGCAGCCGGAGCCTGAAATCAAGCAGAGTTAGCCATCTTATTTTCAGACATAAGAGATATCACGCCAAAACTAATCCTAAGGGGCAGAGATGGCTGCTGCATATAGTAAAGGGGGAAACTCAGAGGAGAGACAGCAATTGTAAAGATTTATGAAGTGAGTGTTGGTGCACCCAACTTCATAAAATAAAATCTACTGCACACAGAAGGAAGGCTAGCTACTAATACTAATGTGGAACTTCCACTCCTTGCCCTCAAAAATTGGTCAACAAGATGAAAAATCAACAAAGAAAGACCACACCATTGGCCGAGTGGATTTAACAGACAACTAGAGGGCTTCATTCAACAAGAGCAAAATATACATTTTTAAAATCAGCAACACATGGGACTTTCTCCAAACTAAACCATATCTTAGACCATAGAGTGAGTGTAAATAATTACAAAAGAATTGAAATAACCTTCTGCTAGCAGAATTACACTGGAAACCAACAGCAAAGAAACCACAGAACTGTGCAAACACATGGAGATTAAAAAAATATATTATTGAACAGCCAAGGAAGCACAGAAGAAATTTGGGAAGAAATTAGAAAGTTTCTAGGTCAAATGATGATGGAAGAACAGCATAGCAAAATCTGTGGGACACAGTGGAAGCAGTTCTAAGAAGAAAGTTTATATCTATAAATGCACATAATAAAGGAATTAAAGCAATTCTAAATAAATAACCTAATGATGCATTTCATGGAAGGAAATTAAGAATTATCCAAACCCCAAACTAGAAGAAAGAAAGAAATTATAAAGGTTAGAGTGGAAATTAATAAAATTCAGACTAAAAAAGCAATATAAAAACCAATGAATCAAAGAGTTAGTTCCTTGAAAGGATAAAGAAGATTGATAAACTTTCAGTCAAATATACCCAACTAACAAGAGAAAAAAAACTGTATCAATGAATTAGAAATGAAAAAATTGAAATCACAGCTAACACCACAGAAATTGACAGGATTATAAGAAATAATTTTTAAAGTTCATTTTCCAGTTGAAATACCCAGAAGAAATGGAGAAATTCCCAGACACATATGAATTGTCAGCATTGGACGAATGAGATTTAAAAATCCTGACTAGGCAAGTAGAAGGCAATAAAATAGAGGCAATTACATATTGTCTAAGAAAAGTTTATGGCCTTTTGGGTTTACCATAAAATTCTATCAGAACTGCAGTAAAGACAGAACACTGATAGTCCACAGATTCTTCAGTGAAATTGAAAGGGAACAAACACTGCCAAACTCATTCCTAGAAACTGGCATTACCCTGATAGCAAGACTGGATAAGGAATTATGAGGAAGGAGGGAAGGAAGGAAGGAAGGAAGGAAGGAAGGAAGGAAGGAAGGAAGGAGAAGAGAAGAAGGAAAAGGGAAGGGAAGGGAAGGGGAAAGGGGAAGAAAGAAAGAAAGAAAGAAAGAAAGAAAGAAAGAAAGAAAGAAAGAAAAGAAAGAAAACTACTACAGGGTATTCTCATTAAATACAGAGGTAAAAATCCTCAGCAAGGGAATGGCCAACAGAATTTGACAAATCATAAAAGATAATATGTCATGGCCGATTTAGTTTTATCCAAGAGATGCAAAGTTGGTTCAACATATGTAAATCAACAAGTGTACCAGGGTAAGGACAACAATCACATGATCATTTCAATAGATGCAAAAAAAATCTTTGACAGAGCCAGATGTGGTAGCACATGCCTCTAATCCCAGCACTTGGGAGACTGAGGCAGGAGGATTGCTGTGAATTCAAGGCCTGTCTGGGCTACACAAGGAGTTCAAGGTCAGCCTGAATTACATACTTGTCTGGAAAAAAAAGGAAAAAGTCTTATGATGAACTTACTGGCAATATCATACTCAATGCAGAAAAACTGAAACCATTTCCTCTAAAATCAGGAACAAGACAAGCCTGTACCATCTCAGCTGCTTAACAAGTTTAGTCAGAGCAATCAGGCAAAAAAAGAAATACAATGAGAGGAATACGTATAGGAAAGCAAGAAGTGAAACTACTCTATTTGCAGAAGACAAGCTCCTTTTTACATGAAAGACCCAAAGAGCTCCACCAAGACTTCTAACGCCAAAAACATATTCAACAAAAAAGGCCACAAAATCAACACACAGTATCAATGGCATCACTGTATATCCACAATTAACCCATCAAGAAAGAAATAAAAAAGAAAATTCCCTTTACAATAGCTTAGAGAAATTACATACATAGGAATTAACCTAACCAAGAAAGTAAAAGATCTCTATAGTGAAAAATACCATACTCTGAAAAACAAAAAAAAAGAGATGGAAGAGAACATCAAAAAAATGGATATATATCCCTTGTTCTTGGATGGCAGGACCAATATGGGAAAATGACCATGTTATCAAAAACAATACACAGATTTAATGCAATCTCAATCAAAATACCATCAATGCTAGACTAGATTTCCTATAATTTATAAGCAACCAGAAGAGACCAACAATAGCAAAAGGAATCATGAGAAACAAGAGTAGAGAAAGAGGCACTACAATTCCAGATTTCAAATTATATCGCAAAGCCACAGTGATTAAAAACAGTGCTGGTCAATGAAACAGAATTGAGAATGCAGATAAAAACCTTTGTACTGTCAGACATCTGAGTTTCCACAAAGTTGCCAAAAACATGCTCTGGAGAAAAGATATCCTCTTCGATAAATGCTGGGGAAACTAGTGCCATTGGTCAGATCAGTGGTGTCCCCCAAAGTCTCATATGCTGATTGGAAGAGTTTTTGGAAAGGACTGACTCATGTGGACATGATAGGTGACTTCTTTTTAGGAGGTGGGGTCTGGTTAGAAGAGACAGGTCAAGACAGAGCACTTGACCTGGAAGGTTATATCTCCTTCTCAGGCTCCACTGTTTTCTCTCTACTTCCTGGTGGTCATGATGGGGGCAGATTTTCCTCCATTATGCCCTGTCACCATGCTATTTTCTGCCATGAGGCTACTCAACCATGGACTATAAATCCCTTTTCCTTCCTTTAAGTTAAGGTAGTGAGTATTTTTTTCCCAGAGATGAGAACACTGATTGAGACAATTGTTTATCCATATGTAGAAGAGTAAATCAAGACCCCTCTTGCTCTGTGCTAAGATCAAATCAAAATAGATCAAAAACATATATAGAAAAATATTAAATATATTAGAAGAAAAAAATTAGTAAAACTCTTGAAAGCATAGGGATAGGCAAGGACTTTCCCAATGGAACCCCAACAGCAAGAAATAGCACTGACAATCAACATGTGGGGCTACATCTAATTTAAGTACTTCTGTGCAGCAAAAACAACCAACAGAATGATGAGACCACCTACATAACAAGGAAAAAATATTTTTTCAGCTACTTCTGAGAGAGACTAGTATTTCAAACATAAGCAGACTACCAAAAATAAAATGCCCAATTAAAAGACAATTAAAATGAATAACACTTTTCAAAAGTATGAATGGCCAATGAGTGTGTGAAAAAGTGCTCAGAATCTTTGACCACTGTCTCATTGACTTTTATCATTGCTGAGACAAAAATACAATACTCAGAATTTAAGAGAGGAAAGGTTTGTGTAACTCGAGGTTGGTTCATAGCCATGGCAGAGGGGAACTGCCGAAGACAGACAGTCCATGGCGAGCAGGCAAGAATGAGTACATTAACCCCCTTTCTGTGCCTTGTATTTTATGCAGGCTATCTGCACTAGGGTGGGTGTAGCACTCACATCCTTAATCCAAATCAGAATTATACCAAACCATTCAGTGGACTGATTTAGTAATTATGTACCCTTGATTCCAGTACCACCCAGTCTAGGTCCACACATGAGGCTTTGGGGGGACATCTAGACACAAGCCATAACAACTCCTCAAAAATGAAAATCAAAACAAAACAATACTGAGATTCCATCTTACTGCAAAAAGAATAGCCATCATCACAAACTCAAAAAACAACAAATACTGGTCAGGGTTTTTGGGGAAAGGAATCCTTCTGCATTGTTAGTAAAAATGTGAGCTAGTGCAGCCATTATGGAGATCAGTATGGAAATTATTAAGAAAACTAAAAAACATAGACATTCCATTCGACCCAGCTATACTTACTCTGAGGATCTTCTGAAAGAATTCAGATTATCATGTTAGAGTGATATGTGTGTACTCACGTTTATAGCAGCACAACTCATAATAGCTAAATCCTAGAAGCAGCCTACCTGCCTATCAAAAGATGAATGGATGAAGAAAAAAATATTACATATCAACCACAAAGAAGGATCAATATGAGTCATTTGTTTGGAAATGCATGCACTTTGAGACTATAATACTAAGTGAAATCAATCAGATGTAGATTAAATACTACATGGTTTCTCCTATATAAGAAACTCAAAGTGTAAAAACTTTAAGAGCGAAATGGAAACTAGATCATAGGACACAGAGAGGCTGACTCTGTGAAGAGGGAAGAGAAGCTGAGGATAGGAGCAGGGAGAAATAAAGAGGACCAGGCTGGGTAAGTATATGTTCCAGCTCCCCATGATGAATGTGTTCAGTATGTATTGTAAACGAAAAATCATTAAAAAAGAAAAACCGCACCATGGTACCCAGGCAGGACCCCACACCTCCCATGTTTATGACATGTCTCAGTGGCAGAAAGAAGCCACACTGAATGGTTGACTTACGCCTCCTAGGTTTGTGTAAACACAGGCTATGATGTCCCCACAGTGAGATCACCTAAGAACACGTCTCACACACATCCGTGCTCTTAAGGACATAGGACTGTATATGGGTAAAACATTAGGAGGGGGTGGGTTTTTGCTACATACCCACCATGGGGCAGCACTGTGAGTGAGGACCCTGCTTTGTAAGGTGAGGAAGTCTGAGCCTTTACATATGCTTTTGACTACTTTTCTCCACCACTTGGTTATTGTACTTTTTACTACTAACTTTCCCAGCACCAAGTTTAGTACAACTTCTACTCTGTTTCAGCGCCATATTTTCACCTTCGTTTTGAATTCGTTCAGTATTTCAGAAGACCTGGGGCTCCTTGCTTTGCTATTTCCAGCAGCTCCTCTGCCTCTATATCCAGTTGCTTTACTGGATCTCTGGGGTAAAGGATCTGTGAGAAACAAAGGATGTTCCACGTGCCGGAGTGGAGCCAGGGAGAGGGATGCATGGAGTCTTGGGTAGAATGGGACTCTCATAGGATCTGAGAAGGCAAGTTTATTTGGGAAATGACCTAGGAAGAACCTGGAGTGGGAATGGGAAGCTGGAAAGTAGGAGACACACTGATTCTGGGAACACCCAAGACAGGGTAGGACTAGGAACCCCAGGGCTCCGTCCCCCAAGCTCATCTGAGAGAGTGCAGGGAGCCTCATTCAGTGCTGCCCCAGGAGAGGGACCTGGACCTGTGTCCCCCAGCCCGGCCCTGTCTGGCCTGCTCCCTGAGCCACATCCTGCTACAGGTCCTGCTCAGGCAGACGTTCAGGTGCTCTGGGAAGCAAGCATTTGGCCACTTAGGGCCCGGGGCTGAGACACTGGCATCAGCTGCAGGCGGGGTGTGAAGGTTTTCCCAGGACTCTGCTACCCATGGCTGGGAATCCAGTGGGCTCTGGCAGGGTGACCCTACACTGCTGCAGCTCCAGCCAGGCCCATTCACTTCTGATCGTCTTGGGGCCAGGGAAAGAGAAAGTCCAGCCTAAGTGCTCACAGTCCCTCCCTTGTTACCAGCTGATGGTTTCTCACGGAATCCATTTCCGGCCTGACAGAGGGACCACAGAGCCACCTCAGCCAGGTCCCAGCTGTGCCTCGCGCCAACCTGGTGAGATGCGATGCTGCTTCCTGTCAGTGCTTTTGGATCTAAGCACTGATCCTCCCTTCTCAGGGGGCTAGAAATGATGTCTGTCTATTACGTAAAGTCTGGAAAGTGCAAACATGTGGATAGGAAGAAACAACTTGCCCCTGAAATTTCATCTGCCAAAGAAACGTTATAGAAAGAGAGACAGCGTATCTTTCCTGGCACTTTCACATTTTGATATGATTGAAGTCATGGGATTTTTTTAAAACAAGAGTTTTCTATTCTGTTCCTATTTCTACCTAATGCTTCCTTGGCACTTTTTTGTTATATACACAACATAAACATAATTTTTTTTTCTTTAAAGAGAAAAAAAAATGTAAAGGGTAGAGATAATACAGAATTTAAAAAAAA